>JAHZNC010005204.1:0-17792 GCA_027744095.1 Zhuqinia jingwanae | reverse complement strand
CTGAAAAACTATACAGTTCTATTCCACCATATAAAGAACCTTTGTGCCAAATTTGGTCCAAATCCGATCAAAACTGTGACCTGTAGAGCGCGCACATACGTACGGACGGACGAACGAACGGCCAACAGATTTGATCTCCATTCTCATAAATGATCGTTATACGATCCTTAATAAATATATCGCTTTTACGAGAAGCATGGATGCAATATTTTCTTATTGTCTGTTCTTTTCGTTAAAAGATACAAAAATATTCACCGCCACCAGCATACTGTGCAGATCCGTAGCATCAGCATATCAACCACCACGACACACACCTAGTTAACAAGGAAAAAGTTAAAGTAGTTAGGCTATGTATTTATGTAGTTACTATTTACATATAAATATGTATACGTGCAAAAAAAACACAGCAAAACTGTTTGGTTCCACACAACTTTCTCCCGATTTTTTCATTTCTTTCTTCACAATTATTATATAACCTAAGCTTATTTCATCTCCTTTTATTCCATCTCATATGTCCCATGTAGTCTCGTGTGTCAAACAAATTTTGTATGGATTGGAAAAATACCTGTTTTTACTCGTTCGTAGGCATTTTTTTTCATACACATATAAAGTAAAAGATATATTTGGATGATATGTATTTGAAATAAATTTGAAATTTATGTTCAAACAAGAAAGAGAAAAGGATAGTGGAAATCTACTATGTATTTGAAGAGACGTGATTTGTGGGATGCAGTGTTCTTATCCACCTATATAGCAATTTTATTACTACACCACGAACACAAAGCTGTTTTTATCGAAGATACATTATAATAAAATACTTCTTGCGTGCCGGCTCGTTTTGGAAAAGACGACAAAACTGAAAAAAAAGGAATGCTGGAAATGATTTACGGACAAATATACGCCAGTTTATGTAGCCGAAAAGCAAATATGAATTTGATGACATAAATATGAGAATATTTTTTTTTTTAACTTTTAAAACGAAATAAATTTTTAAGCGAAATGTACAGGAAGAAAACAAGTTTTTTTTTCTCAAAAAAATCATGCTTTTTATTATTTATGTATGTATATGTATTGTTTTTCTAGATTTTTATACAGTTTTTTTTTATAGTTTTGTTTCATGTTCAAGTTTTTTTTCTTTATAACAACATCATCATGATTTCATAATATATATAATATATTGAATATTGATTGAGGATTACACAAGTAAATGTAATAAAAATGAACAACAAAAAGAAAATCTTTTCACTGATATTTTTTTTAGACCGACACCGTCTGTCAAAGACAAACCAACAACAAACAAACAACACATCTCTTCTTGTCTTATTTCATTATTTTCATAATCTTACAACAACAACGCGTTAACATATTTAAATTATCTACTAACACCCATTCCAACGATATCATGATCCCGCATCGTAAATAGTAGATTTGTTTTTTAGATTGTATATTGTAACCCTTCTGTTTTACTTTGTATCTTTGTTATTTGGTATACCTATAGAAAGATTGTAGCTTGAAACCCCAACAATAAATTGAACATGATTTTCAAAAACTTAATAAAATTAATTTTTTTTAAATAGATTATCGTACCATCATCAACAAATTTTTTTAACGTTCTTTTTTTTGCTTTATAAATGTTTTTTTTTCTTTCTTTTAACTTTAGAACATGTTTAGAACATCAACAAACGTTACCGATATATCTTTTTTGCATGTTATCATCATTCCAGTTGTTGCGTGATCTTTCTTTGTAACATTTTTTTTAAATATGCGTGATGGTGCTGCACGGATAACAGAAATATTCTTTAAAACATTTTTTGAAAAGAAAAGAGAAACTTTTTACAGTAATTTTACCATCCCCTCTAATTATAATAGTTTCGTTTGTTTGCATAGTTTAATAATTATTATTCAATGGAATACAATGTAATTTATTTTTATGATAGTATATCCTACTTTATGATTAACCCAAATAAATTGCTTCAATAATGATTAATTTTATATATTTTTATAACAATTACAAATCTTACGTGTTTCAAAATCCTGAATTTCCCAAAAAAACCCAATAATAATCTTATTTAACTGAACTAACAAAAAAAGTAAACCCAATAATAAATTGTAATTCTAACAAAAAAAATCAAAGAAAAAATGTATACACACAAAAGTAACAATATGAAAAGTATATTATGTTTTAACAATTTGATATTGTTTTTTCTTCTTTTCTCATAATATAACATCATCATCTTTTAGTTAACTTGTTTTAAACACAAATTATAAGGCCATACATTTTTATAGGCTGCTGCTGTTGGTAGAGTTCTTATATATGCGATATTATTATTTATTTAATTTAAAAGCTAAACAAATGATATGGGTCCTCGACGAAGAGTTGGTTGTGTTTACAAAAACAACACAATGTTTTACACGTATTCATTCAATAGCACAATATAATATTTTATCTATCTTTTTTTGATGTTCCTCGCGATTGACGAAATCTTCTAATGATCAGATTTTGATTTTAAAATTTAGACTGATCGTGTGTGCATCATCATCATATTTTAAAATATATTATGTAGGTGATGGAATAATAGTATTATTAATAATTACGCTCATGTTTTTTATTATTATGTCTGCTGGCAAATATTTAGAGGTCTTTCATTTTGCACAAATAAAGAATTCAACTATTTACGAGAAAAAATCTATAGAAGTTATACTTACAATCGCATCAGCGTGAATAACTGGAATATGAATTGTGGAAACTAACCTTCAATTATGTTTAATAATAACAGCAATAATTACAATTCTAGCTTCTGCTTAAAGATTATTAATGATTACCTAAATTTATATATATTTCATTCTCATTTTAGAAATGATTACCTGCAGTAATATATTATTAATAGAAACAAATAGTTTTTTTTGTCAAATAAGCCACAGAGCACAACATTTCTAATAGGTATTCAATTTCTTCCTATACGAATTTTACAATTATTACAACTATACGATTGTTATATGATTGCAGCACAGCGTGACAAAAGGATTAAAAATCAAAAAGTGGCCTGCCTATTATAATTACAAGAAATTGAAATTATAATCATATAGAATAAAAGGCATATATAGGTTAACAATTAACGTTACACAATCTTATTCACACGATCCAATAAAGTTTTGAAATACATATTTTTTACGAGGAACCATTTTTAACAACACTTATTTAATAATTGACACTCTAATATGTGTAGAACTTTTTAGCATGCAAGTATATGACACGCGGGATACAACATCTTTTCTTGGTCGCATTATTGAAATCTTCCGTTTGATCATACGAAACAGAGCAGCTCCAGTTTGTTACAATTTGAACGCATCCGTTTTTCTTTGAAAATCATTCTTTTCTTTCTAGATCATCCTGTTCGCTTGCAACGTCGTACATTTATGCAAAATATTTCTCATATGTTATCTCATAAAGCATACCAGTTTTTGTCAAACAAAAAAACACACTTTCCCGATTCAATATATAGTAATATCCAGATTATCAGATCATTAATATTTTAAGTATAATATATATTTCTTAGCTTTGCATTCACTCTTAAAAAAGAAATTATCAAAGTAATAAGTTTTATGTAGGTAGACAATACAACAAAGATTACATTTTTTTAAAGCAGTCCATTTTTTCGGTTTTCGTCGAGCATCAATATACATTATTATCTCCTTCTCTCTGTCTAATATATTTGCTCTAATTATGAACGTCGTGGACATATAAATGTTTATATAGTTTAATAGTATATGTTCATTTGGCTTTCAGTTTTCAAACATTGTCAAAAGTTCGTTTTTTGAAGACGAACTAGAAACTGTGTATAGGGTTTATAAACGGTCTCGAAAAATATTAACATTGTACATACACTTACTATTATAATATATTATATACTTATAATATAAACTCTATCGTTGTTGATTTGTTTGCAGTATCTTAGCTTCATCGTCCTTTATATCTTCTCCTGTAATATTTATATAATATCCAGTACAAAAATGTTTTTTCCTCTCTCTACTTAATAACTAAATATATATATTCTCTTTCTTAACTTACTTACATCTAAATGCTAAATATATAGTTTCCATTTCGTTTCACTAAAACTAGTCATTCGAATAGCTTAGCGCCCTTCCACAACAGTACTACTTCTACCTTTATGCCCTTAAATAGATAGTTATACAGTTTGTTTTAGTACCCTTTTGTTGATTTTATATGCACATTTCGTGACATCAGTTTTCAATTTGGATTGTGAAAAAAAGTAATTTAGAAAAACAAAAAAAATTGTTCCAAATCAATATGTTTTGAATCAAAAAGGCAAGATTGCTAGTTAGTGTGTGTATGTTTAGGAGTGGGAGGAATCTTTTACAAGAGAGCCCACAAAATATTTTTTTGAAAGTGTAATGTGTACCTTTTTTTACAGGGATATTTTGTTACGATTGATTTTTTATGATTGAATTCGCTCATTTCTCATTGAATTTCACTCTTTCCTTCTACAATTAATAGCAGTGTATATACCTCCGCGTATATACATATTATAGTACATAATGTAATGTAGTAGTGTGTATTTGTAGTAAAGGTCACAAGATATCAAGCTCTCAGAGATCTGTAAATATATATTATATATATTAAGAAATATATATTTCACCATAAATTCTCTCTCCATCATACATTTTGGTCAAAAAAAAAGAAAAAGATGACGTCAAGAAATAAAAATGAGATGAACAAAAGTAACATCATTTACAATATATTATGTACTCAGCTATACCTACATACATAAATTGAATGAGATAATAATAAACAAACACACAGTAATAAACACGACAGACAAAGTTGAGAAACTCTCCGAAGTATTTCAGTTTCAATCATAAGACATCATTCACCATGCATTATACAATACAGCATGCTTTTTTGCAATAGTAGTTGCAACTATACCACTTTGTAGAACAGTTGAGTATCTATTACTAAAATGGAAGTAAATGCAGTCACGAGAAGAGAAGATATAATATTTAACATATATATGTATATATATATATATATGTATATTTCATAATAAATATATGCTAACTTTATAATATAAAGATATCGAGTTTTCATACTTTCTATTTGCATAGAATATCGCATCACCTTCTTTGTTTTCCAACAATGGAAGTATGTATATATATTTTACTAATTAACAGTTTTGCAACAAAGCGCCTCAATTCATATACAGTCCCTTTTTTAAGTTGGTCGGTAGGAGGCAACGAATGAAATGACATGCACATTCCCTCACAAAACACCTGCATAAAAACCTGTTGATTCATATAGAAGGATCTGATTTGGAAGTGTATAATAACAACTGAGAAATTCTAATAGTACCATTATTATAAATTCATGCATACGTTTTAAAACTAAAAACAAGTAGAAACTAAATAATTATTGTTCTAATTTTACGTTTATAACTTGATAACAGTTACATGCATAGTTAGAGATGACTTTTGTCAAAACAAAACAAAAAAAAACTTTTTATGCTGATGTGCATATATTTCTAAAAATTACCTAAAAAATAATTGCAATAATATTGAGAATACAAAACATATTTTTGATTCTTCCAAACTAATTACAAGGAACTAATCATAATTAATAATAATAACAATAATTTGATAGCCGTGCAATATTTTTTTTCTCATGGTTGACAATTGTTCAATTTTACCCTTTGAAACTTTTTAGACATCTTTCGGTATTAATAATTTTTCTCTGATAGTTTTTATAATATAGTTCTCTCTGTATTAATAAAACCTTAATAATGAATATAAAGGGTTTCTCTTTAGCATATATTATAGTATAGTTTCTTTTTATATCTCTTTCTTACTACAGCAGCACTGGACCAGTCATAATTATTTCTAACAGACATAATAATTTCTTCCTGATAGTGGACCCATATTTTTTGTTTGTTTTTTCTGTTCCTTATACATTATCAGAATATTTGGACAGCTCACAGAGTAGTTAGAGACAAATACAGGCGGATACAGACATTTTTGATTAAATTGTTTTTCGAGACTGACAGATTGTTTAGCTGAGATGGCGTAATTATGTATATGATGATGCGAAGGCAAAAGGAAATTCACGTTAGACCGCCCCTACTGCCGTTGTTCCCTGTTTAAAACACAAAGAAAAGTATAATGCAGGCTCTTAAAGGCATCTTATTAATTTGGCAACATATTTTAATTTTTAGCTCAAAGCTTACTTGGTCGAGAATTTACCCTGAGTCCTTTGTTTGGCCGGCCGTTGATCTGTAGGCCTCCAACCGTTACTGCCGGAGCTGAAGCCCGTCCTGCCAGTCGTAAAAAGAATCAATGTAAATAAGAGTATTTATACATAAATCAGTGATTGAAGGAGGTAGATTGACCATATACATAATGCAAAATACATGCACAGTTGTGAAAACAATTATAAAAAACCATCAACTTCCTTGTCAATAGTAAAGCATTTCTTAACATTTCATAAAATTATTACCTGCCAGTCGTGTTCCAAGTCCATGGAAGCGCAGCTGCCGGTCCCCCTGCAGTCCTGAACGCAGAACTCCAGCCTGCCGCCCCAGCGGCACCGTTCCAAGCATCCCCGGTGCCATCAGCCCAGCGGCCGCTAGCGACGCCATTTCCGGCACGACCCCACGACGGGTCGCCCCACGGCCACGGCCAACCTGCAGCGGTTAAAAAGTCTTCCCAAATTAAATTTCGAACATAAACCGATTTAAGATGAAAAATTATGTATCGCAGTCCCTATCACCGTATTTTTTATTTCAATAAAAGAAACATTCCACTTCATTTAAAAAAAAAAATTGGCATGTTAGAGACCACAGCAATTATTATATTCATTAATTAATGCAGTCCATGTTCCCACAAGCTTAGCTATTATATTGTAACAGCTAAATAGCATTTAATTTTGCAGTGTTAGTTTATCACTGAATTTATCAGTTTTAGTGCATCGAAGCGACTCTCGTAATACAATCTGAAAAAATACATTTTGACAAACTGGGACAAGGATCAAGTTGGTAAATACAAGGAACACAAAAATGACAACAAGCGCTGTAGTTTTGACGCGTTCAAAAACTTAACATTTACAAATCTACTTTAACACGAAATTTAATTCATGAACAAATGTGATCGTTAAATGAATATCGTTTTCCTCATTCATAAATTGCAGATGAACGAACCGTTTGGGATTGATGGTGGTTGAGGTGAGGATGTCTATTGTTATTGAATCGTGATGGCGAGGCAGGCAAAAAGGGAACAGATTGAGCCGGGATTGGGCCAGGAAAATCAAAATATAAATCGTCGGCAAGTTCTGGATACAGCTCCGGATCAAACATGGACGGGTCTCCCAACAGCCCTCGGTAATCTCCGAATCCCGCAGAGAAGGGGTCAAAACAATCGTTGTCTATATAAAAGCAGATACGAGAGAAATATTGCGAACAAAACAAAAGAAGGAAGAAAAGGTGGATTAAGTAATAATATATTATTAAGCAAAAAACCAACCACACCAAAACTTAATGTACATAAACGCCACAAACGAACACCTAAAAATCCTTACAAGTGCCTACTAAAAAATCCAACTATAGTTTTGTGCTAATTGCGATAGCTTTTATGCTAAGCAGTCATACGATGTGTTGCTATCTATATATAGAGCAGTCATACATAATTACATTGCTACACACCACAACCGTGCAATTAAAACCTCCACCAGATACACCAGCAGTAGGCCACCAAACCAAAGAAAATTAAAGAAAATGCATACCCCGCCCCGCGACCATATTTTTAAGTAAGTAGTTAAAAATGTTAAAATTATCCTTATTTTTCATGACTTCCAGACTTTATACAGTTAGCTCTTTGAAATGAAATCCGTAAAACGAAACTGTCTATTTAAAAAGTTTTAAACAATTTTACAAGGCAAATCTATCGCTATTGTAACTTTTAATAACAACTTTTAGAATGCCTGAAATGTGTTTTGAAATGTGTATTGCAAAATGCTACCGATTACTGGATTTGATACGGATATTTGCATTTTATATGGGTTCTATTTTTGCTTTTTAGTAACGTTTGATTGTATAAGCAGCACCAAGAAAATTATAATTAGATACTTACCGAAGTCTCCACGGCCCATTGGGGTACCCCGGATTCCTCGGCCACGTGCCATTGGCATCGGAGGCATAACGCTAAAATATGTTACACGACGCATATTATGAAATTGTTCATTGTAAGTTGAACTGTTTATGTATGCGGCTGTACTTACGGTGGACGTTGAGCAATAGGTGTACATTAATTATATCATTTATGAATTAAATTTTAATTTGCCATAAGTGTTAGTCATTGAGTGCATTTTTAGCAAGCGTAACATAAATACCGTTATTGGTTATGGTTAAGATTGAAAAAGTATTGTGTACACAAAAAAACAGACAAGCCAACACCCCCAAGCATATATTAGTAATTGAAAAACACCTACATATTCATGCATACGCTTAGAAAATTATTAAAAAAAAGATTTCTGAAGTATTTTAATTACAGAATATTTACAGCATTAATTAGAGTATGTAGCAATTATAAAGAAAAAAATGTTTTGAGACCACAAATGACACTTACGAGCATGCTTTGAGAATTCCTCAAACAGTTCATCGCGATCCCTATTTTTAGGAATGTTCCCAACAAATAAACGATGATTGTTGTATGATATTGTCACGCCTATCTTTTTCCCTTTACGAATCTCGAAGTCATTCAACTGTTGATACAACAAAAAATCATACAAAAATTATGTACAAAAACAAGCCGCTTTATTCCTGCACAGCTAGTTGTTGATCTCCTGCATTCTCACGTTAATTAAAAAAGGTTCCCTGATTGGATTAACTAAACTGAATTCTATACTTTTCTAATAATCAGAGAATCTGCCCTCACTTTGTTGACTTGATGGCTGCCTATTGTTTGATAAAATGATAAAATTCTCACTTTTAACCACCCACATTTAAATGCGCATATTTACACTTGCTTGACACGTATCAGGAGACATAAAACTGCAAATAAGCACGTATAGGTATTTGTGTTTGTAGTGTAGAGTACTATTATAATTACTTGTTCGTTTTTTGAACTCTTCATAAAGTTCATCCTTATCCTTTGACTTTGGAATGTTTCCAACAAAAAGCTGAGTTTTCGGACGGCAAACTGAAACTTTACAAGGGGTAGCTCCAACTCTAAGACTTACACCATCAATCTGATACGATACGAGTATTTTTTTACGTTATTTTCATAATTTCATGATTTGAGTCTTGAAATAAACTAACCTCAACAAAACCTACAGTTTATTAACGGGTTTAGTATAGATATGAAGTAGCCAAAATAGGTCTACATATTGGATACCTGTCTAACAGCCTCATGTGCACCATCTCGATTAGTGAATGTAACAAAAGCGTAACCCCGATTGAGTCCAGTCATAGGGTCCATCATCAAACGCAGATCCCAGATTGCACCACATTTTTCAAATAAAGGAATCAATTCGTCTTCATACATGTCCTTCGGAATCTTCCCACAAAACACCTGTTAGAACACAACCAGCCAAATCTTAACACCAATATCATGTGAGTAACATGTGACCTCGTACAACAATATTAGATTTTTTTATCAGAAAACTCAGGTTCCACATTGTCAATTTAAAATTACTGCGAATGTGGTGTTTTTAGTAAACTATTTTAATTTTCCACAATTTAAAAGGTAACGCCATGCTATCCTAAAGTCATGAATACATGGAGCTGGGTACGTGGATAGATAACCATACAGGGATGAAATTAAAAGCTTGATGAAATCTATTTACCTCACACCCATTACCAGGTGGCATAGTATCCCAGTTTGGTGGTGGACCACCGTACTTTCGTTGACCTGTGGTTACATCTAGTGAATAACCTGTCCGTTCTAGAATTGCTTTAATTTTGGCTTCATCTGGACCCTTTGCTGGACTACTGTAAAAAGTAAAACAAAGAATGTGAAATCATAGAAGGCATTCGCTTGGAAATTAAATGAACGATAGATGATAACCGTGCAAAATATAAAATCAAGTTAGCTTTATAACGTCAATTACAAGCTGTCATCCTCAAAAATGGGTTCTCGTCGAACTCGCCAATTGAATTCAACATCGTCCACTTGACTTTCTTTACTCTTTGACTCGGTCCATGAGCTAGACTCTGATTTTGACACATTAGCCATGTTTGTGGTCATGTTTTGCATTAGATAATTTGAAAGCTTAGTTGTATAATAAAGAGCGCAAGAATCAAAAGGCAACAATTTCGTAGGATATCTGACAAAGGTTCCTAATATTTATGGAGGAATGACTTTCACTTCGAATTCTGATTATTCCCATATCATTAGCCAAAAATCTCTAAAATCCTAATCCGTTATAAAAATATATATTTTCGAGAGTTGGTTTACACTAACTATAATCCATGGATTTTCTTTTGCATTTTTTTGGCACTAAGAAGGGATTTCTATGGGAATTTTAGAACTAAGGAAACTTCAAAACGAGATCCTAAACCCTATAATCAGTTCCGTGATGACCCCGCCCAGTCCTCGTATGCCACTACCCCCAAGTACTCAACAATGTCTACCTAACTGGACCTTCCAATGTTGACTTTTAGTAGTGTAAAATGATCACCAGTCTGCCATGATCGTATATTTCAATTACCATATGGTATGAGCAATTTAATGAGCAAACCTTTGAACTTGAGGAACGCTGGTTTGGCCGGATCTAGATTTCTGGCGATAGGTTTTCATGACCCCACAGAGGTAGGCCGATTTATTCGAAACATGTTCCAGGTTCGAGTCTAGGAAATGAGAGAAAGTACACATTAAAGTGCCTGGACATCATATCATGATCATAGTGCTCGTGAATCTTTCATGTACGTTGGTAGACATAATAGCTTAGGTATGAAAGGTATAATTGTAAATGGTGAGGTATGGGCAACGAACAAGTGGTTTCCTGAAACTACCACCGGAGAACCTGACGCGTCTGATGATGAGGAGCCAGGCCCTGCCAGCAAGAAGAGAAGAACACGTCCACTTGTAATAGATGATTCCGATTAGTTGTTTAATTTTATATATATGTATTTTATAGCGCTAGTCTATACTTATCCAAAGTTGGATAAGTATCAGTGATTTTTTAGTTGCAATGAAATAATGATTACTTATATGAACGCTACCCACATTTTTATATATGAATTGAGTTGTCAGAATAAATTGTTTCGATAGATTTCGGAAGTTATATATATATATATACTTCACCATTTACAAGAAAACCTTTCATTTCATATCTGTGGAATAGCATATACCAAGATTTTTACTGTGAAGTGATGCGAGATATTTTAGAGCTTAAATATTTTTACCTAGGAACTGTTTCAGCACCGTGAGAGCCCCGTCTACAGGAAACTCTTTTAGAGCATCCAATGCTCTATCATCCAGGTCACTATGAGCTAGTTTCCCTACAGTAAAAATATAGTATGGTATATTTAGAGAATTATAATCATTAAACTGAGAACAAACAAGGCTAGTCTTTGTTCTTACCGGTACTATAAATATCGTCCAATTTGGCAGCTACTTTTTCATCTAAGCCACATTGGATAAGTTTTTGGTAATCGGCTGAGCGTTGATCGGCCGGGATGTTTCGTGGTTCAGCCGACTCATCTTTTTTGCTTGCGGAAAAAGCATCCCCTCCGGCAGCTTGATCAATTCCTTTTCCGCTGGAAGCAACTGTTGTTCCGGAGTCTTGGTTTAACTTGTTGGTCTCCGCTTCTCCAAGACCCGCTATCTCCCCATTGTTCCCACTGGCCATTATTTAATTGAGTGGCTTAGGTTTATAAACTTAAAACGTGTCGCCAAGTCAAGCTATCAAAACAAATTTTCAAAATGGTAATCAAACCAAAATTCACAAATCACTTTCTTCTCCCGTTACAAGTTACAACTGAGCAGTCCCCAAACCAAAACAAAATTTCACAGGTAACAGAACCACTTTATTTAATGGCGACAGTTCATTATGTAAAAGTTTATTCCCAATGATGATGACGGACCAGTGGGAGATGTTGAATTAATAATTTTGAATTCGTTGGGTGATTAATTTCTACACACAAAATGTTGATTTTCCCTCGTTGCGTTCAGGTCAGATCATTAGGCAACTAATAATATATCTGTATCAAGATGATGCTAGTGACAGGTTGAATTTTTCAAGTGACGTCGACTACTTGTTGCACTAAGAAATAAGAAAAATCTAACAATTCCTTTTCTTTTAACGAAACGTCAAATGAAATTTTGAAAAAACCGTGCTTCCTAAGCACCTCCCTCTCCTATTGATCAACTATAATTTCCCTTTCCCAGTGAATAAATTTGATAAACTAAATTGAAAACATAAATATCCAATTACAAAATAAGATAAACGATAAAATTATACTTTTCAAACCTATACAAATCTACACATTAGTACGACGAAACTATATGCTTCTAGCAATAAAACACAGTATTTTTTTCTAAATTATTGATGTACTAAATAAAATACATACTTTTGAAGTATTATGATAAGCGAATTTAATAATATGCTTATTAAGGATGATGATTGCTTTTGACGATGAATGATGATCAATCTATCGAATTAGTGTCCGTTAGAACGGAAACCCAACTAACTCCGACCTTCTTCTTTACAAATTAAATTAAAAACATAACAATCAACAATAAGGTCCAATTGATGCTGATAAAATTTGGATGTCTTTGATTCCTCCTGATCTTGATATTCTGATTAGGTACAAATTCAGACGGAGGCCATGATTAACCACCTGCAAAGAAAGAAAAAAAGATGAATACGTTAAAATATTATCTGTAGCCGTGTTTTATTTATTCCCAATTAATGACAGCAACTAATTAATTGCTAAATTACCGCTATATAATGGTTATTGGTTTAAACCTAGATGTTCATTGGTGCAAATGCAAGCACCATTACCAATTACTATTAATAAAGTGCACGTGTCATTAAAGCAATATGTGTAGGATTAAATTACAGAAATGGTTGAATATGCTAGCTTATTCCCGAAATGCACTGGTTTAAAGCTAACTCTACTAACTGTTGTATACAGTTTACACCTATTATGGAACAACAAGAAGTCTTTCGAACAATGAACAAAGATTGGAGCGTTGGGAGAAGCTAACTTCTAAACCAAATACCTTAAGTAGTAAATGCAACTATCATCCACTGGAACATTTTATTCCTAACTTTATTCATAAATTGTTATAAAGTGTCATAAAACCTATCACTTGTACAGATTTATTAGCCTTTTACATTTTGGATATATTTAACTTTAAAGGCATGTGCACATCAACAGTTTATGTCCCTTGCTCGCATTGTATATTATTACGAATATTCAAATGATTAATTATACTTATACGTCTTTATTCTACTAATTCTTGAATTGTTAGCAATATAATATTCAGTTGACTAATAAAGTTGATGAAGCGTTAAAACGGACTATAATAACAATGAAATAAAAAGTGCATTTCCTCTGAAGCCCAATTAAATACCCACTTATAATTTTGCACTTATACCTACCTATATTCTTCGGAGTTCTCATTTTTTTATTTTCAAAAGTTTACACATTTAAAAAAAACAAATTGACTGATTACTGATTAAAAAGAAGTTTCTACCCAAACTTGCACGTGCACAATACATGATAGTAACTTTTCAAATCAAAAACCAAATTACTACCGAAGGTGAAAGGGCAGTCACAGTCACTGCTCACTAGCCTTCATCATCACAATGACATTTGAGCAAACAACTGAAAATAAGATGACAGCAATGTCATATGCAAGTCATAGTCATATCCATATCATATGTCATGTTCTGTGGTCAAGATGAGATGAACCATAATTTTCAAAAAACCAAAATGGTTATGGGGAAAGTTGATAATATGCAAGATACATATTAGTACGTATGAAAATGATAATAATGCTCAGCTCAAGAAGAGCCAAGCTTTGCCCTTTGTTCAGTATTTTTGCAGACTATAAATGCAATACAATCAATCATTGTATTTGTATGGCACTGCAGTGCAATATAAAATATTAACAAATACCTGTAAAAATGCAATGCATTTTTTCCAATAAAACTAAACTTAACCATCATTTAGAATTTAAATAATTTTCGTCGTCAAGTTCAAAAGTATTGTGTCACATCAAGGGATTGTCAGATCAGGAAATTTAACCCTTTTCCTTCTAAAAACCACCTTAAGTTGATATAAGCACACTACTGGCAAGGTTAATATTTTAGTTGAGATATGGGATTCAAAATAAAACAGTGTCATTAATTATAATAGAAATTGTCTAGTGTCTCATCCAAAGTAAAGAAATGTTTATATTTTAACTCCAACTTTGGGTAAAAAAAGGGCGTATTGAATGGATATTCTTTAGAGTTTGTATCACAACTTCGTTTCATTTCTTAATATCTCAGTGGCGTGTCGTATAAAAATGGTAAGGCTTATCTAAAATCTACATATACGTGATACAGAAGAAGTCAATTCTAAGAATAAATCAACGGGTCTTTAATTCCCGTTCTTCTATAGATTCATATTTAATTCATAACTTCTAGACAGAGCTCCCTCCTACTCCTACTTTTGTTGTAGTTTCTCTATTTGAGCATCGGGCGTATGTATGTAGGGATTTCTCTTTATTGGAATCAGGAAAAACTTAAGCTTTGTACTTGAATTAAAGTTTAAACTTTTAATCTTAAAAACTCTTTATATGTGCAGTGCATACATAATTATTAACTGCTGAAATGGTATACTGGTAACAAGAAAGATACATAATATGTACATATATTTCAACTAATATTAGAATAGTTCTACATAATTCAGAATTAACCTTTACGAAATAGCCCTTTCGTGGTCACCCAATCTTATTTCGATTGAGGTACGTTGCAGATGCAGATGGTAAAAAACAATAATATGGCAATAACTAGCACACCTGCATAACCTGTAACAACTCCCCTGTGTACCCAAATGGACTTACACCAAAACACCTAGAATTAAAATTCGACAAGCAAAATGATACGCTATATATGTATATGATATCGAAGACCGTTTATCGTATTAGCTCTATATTATTTGACATTTCAACATTCTCAATCGTGCTGTCTCTTCGAGCTCAATTATTTTCATAAATACATAAACATAGACAGTTCTATTCTGAATTTTCCTCCCCAATCTATCTTATCATCATCAGATATAGTCACACTTGCATATTATTGCCGTACTCGGCTAAGTCATGTATCAGTGCCGCGCCGTACACGATCGTATATGATTAATTTTCATCAACTTGTCCAATATGACAGTAACCACCTATTACCATCCAAGTAAGTGTGACATCGGCATGTCACACATGAATTGCAAGCAAGGTATGAAATGCTTCAATTTAAAAATTTAAGAAGGTATGATTGAGATTTACAAAAATTTAAGATTTGTTATGATAACATGATAGATGGAATGCAACCAAAAATCACAAACTTATTGTAATGAACGAGAAGATAGTACATGTGCATATGCAGCTGTGCATAATATGCAAAACTGCACAAAAAATAGTTTTCGACATAAATAAGAATTTTTTCTCCCTACATCTCAATCAATCTGTCCTTTGCTACAATTCAAATTTTTGCGTGATCAAGGGTCAACATTTTTTTTACATTAGATGTGCTTAGGCTAACTTTAAGTCAATTTTTTAGCATGATAGAACATTGATTTTGTGACTTGGCTCAGATTTTAAACTTGAGAACAAGCACAAGCCACATTTAGGAGATGTACCAAACACCTACCCCGAGTCCTGACTAACTTCTCATTTGCATTCTCCTTTTTTTGTAATATACTAAATTACTAAAAAACTTAAATAGTTCATTAATTGTAAATTGGGGGCGTGTAGCTACTATAAACTTTTATATCAACAATAATTTATTTACTACATGAAGCTCTCTAGTTTAGTATTTAGCTCGTCGCGTACATATGACTTAATATATCTAATCAAATCAATACTACCTGAATATTTTCCAAGAAAGTTGTAGTAAATTCATCTTATAATAATTGAAAATAATTAGCGTTACACGACGTAACTTACACCTACACCATAAAATACACTATAAAATATAGGACCCAAATTTCTATTCTCAGGAATTTCATTTACTGATCTTTACCATTTCTAGCTGCTAATTAATTGGATGACTGCATGACAAACAGACAGACGGCTCGTATCGTTTCGTAACAAGTGAACTTTTGAGCTAGGAAACGTACATGCACATCTATATGTATGCACAATGAATTAATATAGGTACACATGTTATTTGCACAACAAATATATATCCTGATGAGATCAAACAAAATCACCAAACATACATACATACATAGGTACATTATAAAGTGTATATATACAAATATCATATAATCATGATCCAATGCACCTACATGTGCAATATGTGTGATGTTCGGATAGTTAAAGTCACATGGCACATATAAGTTGGCTTGATTTGACAAAAGAAAAAATGAAGTAGTATTAGTAGTATAGCTGCTGCATTGCGAAACAGTTTCAGTTCCAGTTTGCACAGCAGGTTGTGAGTGAAAGCTTTAATTATTTTCATCTCATCATCAACATGATCACGATCAATGTACGAAACCTTCCATACGTCAAATAATTAGATGAAATTTCTACAAAAAGACTTCATCATGTCCGCATTATGTTCAAGCAGCAGCAGGAGCACAAACTGCGTGAGCCAGTTAAAGGACGGATAAACCTTGACTGGATTGTAAAAAAAACATGTTTACTGGTCCTTTTCTTCCTTACATGATGTCCTTCTATTCATGAGAGGATGAGAAAATTGCTATACCCATTGAATTAATGATTTTATTTTTATACTCCACGACATGATCATGTCTCCCAGCATTTTTGTTTTCAAGAAAGAGAAAGTCATTACCGCCCATTATTCTCGAGTATTTTTTCTCCATTTTCTCAAGACATCGTAGTACGCAACTTTACAGTTTCCCCTCTTTGTTTTTAAAACATTTCACATATACCAAATTCTAAAGAAAACTTTTTAAAATACTTCCTTCCATCTAGTTATGCTTTATCTGACATCCTTTCTGTTTTTTCTCATTACGCCACTCCTGCAACGGAAATTTTCCACAGGAAAATAATAATTGAGACCAAACAGTTGTATATTCCTTTATTTCCTGTATCTCTCACATTTCAAGAAGCACAGTTCATTACAAAAAATTGTCTTTTATATCTCTTAAATATGCTTGTTAGGCATAATATAAAAGTAGCTAGGTATATAGTATATAACAAATGATAGGGTAAATAAGTAGAAGGAAATCATTACGCACTTGACTGCTTTCTTCTATCATAAACACGAAAACTTTGAATTTGCCATCATATTATTAGCGCACGTGTGCTCCAAAAAATCCAGAGACAGACAGCTACCAAGGTAGGTGGTAAGTATATAGCTTGATACCTACATTTTGCCCATGAATTGACATATGATACAAAATACAAGCACGGCATGTGTTGCGTACACAAAGAAAGAAAGAAAGCTGCTCAATAATGATACTGCTCGCAACTCGCAAGCTGTTGGGCTATACTACATTGATATAGCTTGATTAGATTACTTTTATTCCTATTACGTGCTATGTGTAACAGTAGCAGAAGTAGTAACTAAATCCGAATTCCTCTTTTGGAACTTCCAACTTCCCTTTGTTATT
>JAHZNC010005203.1:0-72656 GCA_027744095.1 Zhuqinia jingwanae | reverse complement strand
GATCACTAAGTGAAGCCAAAATGGCTTAGCTGGTTTGGTTGCTAACATGAAATGATTTGGGCTGCTTTCGTTGCGGGGACGACGACATATACACAACAGTGGAATTGTTGGCAACCAACCCACGAATGAAAACGAGATCAAAAAAAGTAATCTGAAGCTGAACGGTCAGGCTGAACAACACGCCGCTTTGGTTACTTTTCATATTAATTTGATGAAACAGGTCAACGTGTGATAATGGAAGTGTATGTATATAATTGTAATTCAATGCCATACAAATAAGCACGCAATATGGTTGTCGTTGTCAAATGCTTGTTTTAGGTGTTCACATTTATACTCATCTTTGTTTACATATACCATAACAAATTTCAGCATATTATGCTGAAGATGAATAACTCAGATATATGTTGTTTGCATGCATATTTGCTTTGATTTATATTTTTATGAAATTCTATCACTAAAATACTATACCTAAATTTCGTATCTCAAAACACTGGTGACTCCCTCCTCCTCGCCATCATCAAACAAACCACAAGGTTTATATTATTTTCAACGATATAAGGTAAGTGTATAATGCTGAATAGAAAACATCATAGACATTTGAGAGGCGTGTTTAAAACCATACTCCAAGAGCCATTTACGTTTTTGAGGCGAATAAATGTCAGATATGATGTGAAGTTGGCGTATATCTCTCCTCCAGATATCCATAATGATCATATTTCCTTTTTCTGCTGCAAGACATGTGGGAGAGTAGGGGGCACCGTGAAAGCGAACGGTTGTCATTATTATTATTGTGCTGCCACATTCCTTTTCCACCTTCGGAAAATAATTTTTTCTTGTTCATCCGCTCTTCATGTTATTTTTTAAACCTGCAACGTCATGTTTTAAAGCAAAATTTTAAAGCTGAGTTGGGATATATCTCTTCAACTGTTCATTTCGTTAAGCTAACCACAATTGTTTTATTTATTTATTTGCTCTGCTGATATTCTTCTTATATTTATTCTGCTACTTTTATAACTCTGGTTTATGTCACTTCATATTAGTATGCATTTTGTAACCCTCTTGAGAACCATTCCACCTGTGACATATTGAATTCCTTTCTAATTATTCAAATACCATTCCATAATTTTGCCACACAACGAAACCAGGATCATCCTTTGCTAACTATACTGAACAAACAACTCGCACGCTTGTGAGGAGAAGGGTGAAGGATAGGTATATAATGCCAGAAAAACCTTGTGCAGAGAGCCGAGTTCTTTTCTGGTTGACTTTTATTATGTGAAAATTGGAATTCATGTGGAATACGTGTGCGTCTACTCCCAACTGCGTACGTTTCTCATAATGATGTGTTAAAAGCATATTTTTTTTCACATTTTAAAAGTTTACGTAACTTTTCCACGATTCCAAAGCTTTTAACTGTTTTAAAGTTGAAAATATGAAACAGCCACATGAGATGAAAATATGAGTGAGTTTCCATGTTTTATATGTTCGATGTCCATGTTCTCATAAATCACGATCAAAGATGTTTTTATGGTAATTATTTTTATATCAGATCACATATCTGTGTATGCGATACACAGAAAAAATTGTAATATATCTATTTAGTCATTATTTCTCCATTTTGAATGATTTTTCTATATCGCGATCATGGATACTCACATTTTACTGAAATTGAATGAGTTTGTATTATTATTTTTATTTACATTTCCTATACTTTAGCCAGAAGGACTTTCCGGAAGGAATGTTGTTGGAAATATATACTACAACGCGTACGAACGGATACATCAGAAACATTGCTCAAAATAAATAAATCAATTGTTATCATCACTTTAAATTTAGACGGGCAACAACATTGATGGATTTGTGCTTTTGAAAAGAAAACATGTTGACATGGGAGCAATTCGAAATGGACGTTGAATCAATCATTTCAAAGATACGGATCAGAATGACGTTTTGAACATAAAAAAAGTGAAAAGAGTTTTTGAGAGATCAAGGTTCATGTATTAAGGCGGATCAAAAGGGTAACATATAGATGGCGGATTATTTATAAAAGATCATGTATGATGAGAGCATTGGAAGCTCTTTTGTCTATGTACATGCTAATGAAATGATAAGAATGAGTAGAGGGCGACCCGGAAAAGCAAAAGAGCAAACTGAGGAATCAGTGTCAGCATTCCCATCAATCCGTCTCACTGCTCTCAAAATCCATTACACAAATTTCTAAATGCTTCTGTTCAGCTATATCAGGACGTCATGTGGTGGGGTATTAGTTCATAGTTGAGGCTCTTGCTTTTGTCAAATTTTTGTGCACAAGGATTATGACGGAATGGCTGTATTTACCATTGGCACACACTGTGTAAAATGCGTAAAATATTATTTTATTTATTCATAAAGGTGTATTATATCATGATGCGAAGAGTGAGTGAAAGTTAAAAGCCAAAACTTTGATTTAAAATAGATTCAATAAAAGGAAGCTGACGCTGTAATTGTTGAATAACCTATTCTTGCATAGTGGTCTTTCTGGTGTCGGTTTCCTAATTAGAATGGAATAACATCTCCGAACTAATTTTAAGGTGCTAATTTTCTATCTGACATAATGGGGCATTATTTTGAATCTTACAGGAATAAGGATAACCCTAAACTCAATACAAGTTCAAAGTTAAATGAGTTCATATTTTATGTTCAGTGTGTGTGAATTTTTAACTACCTTCCTGATTACTGATGAGATGGAATTAAACTTAAGTAATTATTCATCAAAGTCACTGTATACTTTTATTTGGAAGAACTATTAGTTGCCCACGCAAACGTATGAACCAAGAAACAGACATGCTATATTTTTCTATCACACCACCACCGGTCAGTACAAAATATTGAAGACAAACGCTAACCCTAGCGCCATATCATCAGCTTAACTTGAACAACAAGGCGATAACTAAATGTATGCACGTATAGCAAAATAAAATACTCACACCCTCATTATGATTATTATCATTATTGCACTGGCTTTTAAGTGATACTCTGTTTATTTGTCTGACCCACTCACTTCCCATATGAGCACCTTTTGTTCATAAAATAAAAGTGAAAGCAAGTACTTTCGTCCGTAATACGGAACGAAACGGTGAAAAGAGCACCAGACCAGAGGGTGGTGTATGTACTATATGCTACGATATAATGATGATGCTATTCACATTTCAGGATTTCAATGGTTTTTAACACATGTACGCACATCCACTTGTGAAGCAGACAGGAAAGGATTGCGTGTGTGTGTCCTCGTTACTAAGAACGCCATCATCACATGTTGTTCAGTCTACTGCAAATACTTGGGAAACATAAGTACATGCAGTTTTATTTTATGTAAATGGTCCATCCATCCGTGTACCGACAACATCCATACATTTCACAGTCATCCATTCAGAAAGAGGGAGCAGTAACCCTTAAAACACATATACATATTCCTCCATGCTACTATGTCCTGTGTACACTTCATATATATTATTACATATATGTTCACATCGCATATTCCCATAACATTTAGTGTACATATGCATTGAAGACGGTTGGCTTTGAAAGAAAATATTTTTTTTGCTTTTGTACTTTTATTGTTGCTGCTCCGCAGAAGAATAGTGACGCCGCTCAAGATTCGTACACACTTGCATAAATACTTTGAAAAATAGTAGCATTTATGGTGCATTGCCAAAATATATTCACAGATAAAAAGGAATGTTTGTGTCTACAAATCAGGATGGAAAAGAGGGAAAAGGGTAACAGTAGTAACGAAGTCCATTTCCTCTGTTTTCCATAGATTTTTCATATTCACATTGTTTATTTCATTCTCCCCTTTAGTTGTTTTTTTCTGGAGATTTTTATTTCCAGTTTCTCTTTGTTTGCTTGTTCTTATGTATGTATGTTTATGATGTATATATGTAAATGGAGAGAGAGAAGAAAAAAACTTTATTTTTTGTGCACTTTGGTAAAAAGTGGGGTTCACACGAGTATTATTACTTTAGGTATATCTAGTCAAGTCTCATTTTCAGTTTCGTTTGTTTAGAAACAAGATAAAATCGTGGCGCACTACAGAATGCATTTCTGTGTACTTTAACAAGATATATAATAATAGTACTAAATCCATATGTAGCGTTTTAACGAAGGGCCGCTGTTTTGAAATTTACAAGCATTTTTAGTCGTATTTGTCCTCCTTACACTCAATATTAGTAGTAAAATTACATACGGTTCGTTGCGTTTATTATCTACTTTGTTTTGACTGAAACACCGAAAAAATCAAGGCAAACGAACAAAAGTTTGCTATTTAATTTATTTAAAAGAAATAAAATCTTACCACTTATTCGTGTATGTATTTATAATACATAGATATAATAAGTTCGAGGTATCCTGACATATTTAGTAATACAATTTTGTTACGGTGCCAACCGTTCATAGTCCGAAACCAAATTCCGTCTTGTCAGAGAGCTTTAACTAATAACTTATTAGTTATACTGTGACAGGACAGTCAGACCAAGTTCACATAATCAAAATTTACTGGCCTCACAGCGGTCTTTAATAAAGTAGTAAATGCATATATAATGAAATCTGAATCTGCTTGCACTTTCCTTCTATAATATGCCTTCATCTTGGCGTCTTTGTAAAGGAATTCATGAGGAGAACACGTATGGATGGATTGTATAAGTTCTCAAAGGGTTCACTCGTTGTTTTGAATTTACATGTATGTTTGTACAAAGAACAAGTCTACTTTTACACTTTAAAGCTACACAAAATAATGGACATGGAGAAATGTGAGAGAAAAGAAGAAAAACTGGCATTGCATGTTTACATCGTCATCGTGAACAAGCTAGAATTCAAAAAATGTCTTCATCAGACCAATTTATTCATTTTACACTGTCTTCATTTTATTTTCCCATTTCCCATCAACACCCGTCTTACAGGGATATCAGGGAATCTCACGAAAGAAATTTTATTAGTTTTCCACAAACCAAGCTCTGAAAAAAATTTACATGATGCGTATGCAGCAAATATGCATTCAAACTTGCATTTTCGTGTCTGTTGCATAAGGTCAATAAAAAAACGGGGTGTTGGACTTAACAACATTTAAAAACACTTTGAAATAGTAATATAAGCTGCTTATCTACGTGTGACACCCTACGCTGAATATCCTCGTACTTAATGCTTTCCAAGCTCTTTACACGGTAAATCTGGAATACTTTAGCTACACTTTGACTCTTATTCATTTGCTTTATACATAACTGCTGCAATAAGATCATTAATTGTAGCAAAGATTAAATATTGCCAGAGATTCAAACGATTTGCTAAAGTGGTATGCAAAGTGGAGCTTCGCAAGTACTGGTACAAATATATATTGTCTACCCAAGTTGCCGCACATTTTACAGGTATACATCATGATCATGACTATATATACCTCATCAACGTCTTTAGTTTTAAATTGTAAACAAAAGTCATGTGCAAATTTAATTTTGGTGTAGACCAGCAGCAGGGACTTGAACAGAATTAAAAAAAATCTGAATCTACTTTGTCTGATTGGGATTCTATTTACTTTTGCATTACTTTTTTAGCTACTTTTCTTTCATATGTATTTTTGTGTGTGTGTGTTTACCACATTACATCACAAGATTACACAAATACATAGATAAATATCTCT
Organism: Zhuqinia jingwanae; assembly: GCA_027744095.1. Lineage (NCBI taxonomy): Eukaryota > Metazoa > Arthropoda > Collembola > Entomobryomorpha > Paronellidae > Zhuqinia > Zhuqinia jingwanae. The sequence goes on along the minus strand of JAHZNC010005203.1, from coordinate 66,988 downwards.
GCATTACACACCCACACATATCTCTTCTCCAAAAAAATATATTATGTAACAAGCCTACTGTGTTGAACTGAACAGAGAGACAAAATGGAGATACAGCGAGAAAATAAGTAAGGGGAAAAGGGAGAAAGACCAAGTTGCCGTCATCCTCAATCTAACTTTTTATATCCAGTTTTTTCTCCTTCTCTTCCCCTTAGAACTTCTATATTGTCTGTCTGACATAGGATGAAAACTTTATGTTATTGGTTTCATGGTTTGGGATAACTAGAGTAAATTCTTGGAGATACAACGGGAACTTGTAGATATACCTATACAAGACAAGGCGGTCTCTTGTTCTTCGCTTTTTGGCAGCCAAATAGGTCTACCAATTGGCAACGGGATAAAGGATAATACAGACATACCTTTTCTTCCTCCAAGTATTAATGTGAGTGTACAAAACTAATACTCAACATTGATGTTCCATTTTCTTTTTATATGAGAATCCGAAAAAAATGGTTCCAGCGCTGTGTATGTGTGTGTGTTTTATGGTTACCTAACCTCTGAAACAAGAATGGTTTAAGTGGCGGTGTTAGCAAGGAGTAGTAAGAAGCTGAATATCGGGAAGATTGTATACATTATTATTGTTGTTTCCTTCTGTATTTTCATAGTTTATACAGATAAGAAAAAAGTAGAGTGCATGTACATACAAGTATCCGCATCGTGACCATGGCACAACACAGAAATCAAATAATTTTCCAAGTCAATAGTTTTATTGATTGGAAAGCAAAGCAGCAACGGTGAAAAGACAAAAGATGAAAATAAAAGAAAGAAAGGCGAAGTGAAGATTAAGGAAGAGTCAGAGAGAGTTAGTTAACCCCTAAATTGGCCGCTTCAAAGACCTCTATAGATAAGCATATAGATAGGTGCGTACATAAGATTACATATAATGTTGGGAAGGTTCACAAAATGAACGTGGCTTGGCTGTAGCAAACGAATCGGATTCATTGCTATTATCTCATTATTATTACTATTATTACTGTATATATTTTATGTTGCTACCTTATTATTACCTCTTCTACATGGACCCATTGTAACAAGCTCACCATTTTGTATTCCTCTAAAAAAAGTCATGTAGAAGAGCTTTCAATTAAGTTATCATATCGTTTACCATGAGTTATAATAATTTAAATCTCGGTTGCATCCCCTTACACTTGGGGAGATGTGGACCATTTTAGACGATACTGATGGGGCATGTGCCCCTTTGCTTAGCTGTACCCCTGTACTTTCTTTCCCTTTCCCAATGTGTTGCCGATCAGTAAGGAAGATCAACTATCATATATACTATATAGTACAGTTATTATAATGTGGGAAACATCCCTTCCCCCCGAAATTAGAAAGGTGGGTCATTAAACTAAAAATACCTAAGCATAGTGCACATCCTTAACGTAATGTACGTGTTCAGAGTGGAAACATCTAGCAAGCACTTTTTAATATTTCTCTGAAAAATACTATGAAAATAGTCAACCCCAGATTTTTTTTTTGATTACGGCAAAATTACAGTTTTGACTACTTTGTTTTGTCCTAGAGGCACGCAACGAACATGCAAAGAGGAGGGCTCATGCTCTATTATTTGATAAAGTCAGGAAATGACAGTGATGATGATATTGTTGGTGTGAAATCTTGGTTCTTTCTGCTCACATGTTAATTTGTTTGACAAAATTATATGCAAAACACTCTCACTTTCTCTGGTAGTCTGTTTTTGTAACATTCTTCTTTCTTTTTGTAAGCTACTTCCTTCATTCCAGACATAAAAATATTCTCACCAGTTTCAGTTTCCTTCTAACAAATTCGAGAAGAAAATGTGAAATTAGCTCTTGTGATTTACACAATTATGCAAAGTTTTCCGTTTCCTCTTCTTCCATTTTAATTGCCAGTACCAAGAAAGAAAGTGAGAAAGTTTACCGACGAAAATTAGATTTAAGTGATGAAAAGCCAGCTATGAACATACGACCAAAACAAACACCAACTGGAGAAGAGGGAAGAATAAGAAAAAATGAAGTTGAATATGCTCGCATGGCTGTACTGCTATGAAAAGAAAATCATATAACAACAGCCTGAATTGTGAATCCTGAATCCTGACTAGATTTTGAGTTTTCATGGATTACAGAAACTTAAGTAAATGAAATTCAAGTAGGAAGGAGACTTGATAAACAAAAAATGTACACGCAAATACGTTTACAAACTGTACTTGCGTTTATTCCATGATGCCTTTTTTGTATACAAACAGGAAAACATTCAAATTTCGTGGCTTGCCACTGCACCATGTGCGGTAATGTCCCATTATCTCCGTAAAATCAACTGATAATGAATTAAACAGTGTAAATTGAAGAGATTATTTCATTTAGGTAATTTATCATACCATATGAACCATGTTTCCCCAAAGAACAAGTTTGTGACCTGAGGTCAAAATCATGGATTCCCATCACCACAGACATTGAGAAAGAAATGCTAAATGTTTTCCATTGTTAATCATAAATAGACAACGGAAGTTTATGCATTTGCATACTTTTTGTTTGTAAAGCTACGTGCCAAAGGTTTAGCAAAGTGTTGTATAACCAAAAATGAGTCGAATGAGCCGGGTTTATAACGGCATATTTAGCATATTTTGAACTTTGAAACTGCATATTATGCGAAATAAAATTTCGTGATTTTTACGACATATTATTTAACATTTATGTGTACATATTTCATATACAAATACAACCTATTTATGTGCAATCATCATGTACCATGCTTTTTTTTACTATGAAGATTTAAATTTTGCGAAGCAAAGTTATTGATATTGTTCCCAGAGGAGTCTGGCCGTCCGTGCGTGCGCTCTCTCCTATCCACATCGTTGAACCTAGTGGCCCGCAAATATTGTCCCTTTGGGTATGACCATGACCCTCGATAATTTTAACCTTGGGAATGACCCCACGGGGACGAGGTTTACCCGTTTAAGCCCAAACTTTGTATTACTTTTATGTTAAAACCCCACCACAGCAAAGCATTTTTAATATGTTTGCAAGAGTTTATTATTTCATTGTGATTTGACGATACTGGCTGCAAATCTAAAACATTCAGGTACATCATTACGTGACATAATATAACTTTTGAATGTTTTGCGATGCTGCTATCAGTTTGTCATTTTGAAACTATCTTTTAACCAAAAGATGTAATTTTGTAGTTAATACTTAAAGTACTTTCAAATCTTATTAAATACGTTTAACAAGATTTGAAAGGGCATAAATTGAATGGATATTTATCCATTTTTATGGCATAAATGCATACATATTTTAAGGATCGAAAGCACATATTTTTTCGGTGTCTAATCATAAAATAAGAAAGCATACCGCACGGAAAGTGAAGCAATGTTCCTAATTAGGTAATTGTTGGTGTGTGTTGTAGAAACATGTAAAGATGGAAAAGCAACTATTGCTATTATCACCCGTTTGCACAATATGCACGGGTAATTTATATTACTATTACCCTTACTACTATGTGCATAGTGAATACACATTCTATTGTTTTCATTTGAAAAGAACTACAGCGGAAGTCACAACCCATCCGGATTCAGCGAGCGACGTTATAAATGAATGAATTTGCGGAGAAGGTTATCTGTCCATCAAACCATTTCCTCGCCATACTTACTTAACATTTTCCATGCACAGTGAAAGACAATAGTATTTTAGAAGCAAGGGGTCAGGTGTAGAAGATAAAAAGATGTGAAATGTTCCATGAAATATGTTTCTCAAACCAAATACGTTATATGTTTTATTTAAAAAAAACGTCAAGAATAGCGCGCATTTAAAATTTAATTACTTTGCTCCATACAAGTTTTTATCAACCATTCATAAATTACTTCTCTGTGTTCCACTGTCCTCTATACCAAATATTTAAAATAAACGGCTCATGTAGGATAAACCCGAGTCCGACTGTGGAAAGGCTCACTTAAAATAATCAAGGAGAAATAAAGTTACATTTACACATCTCGATTTTCTATTTCAACTAATTGCATAAGGTCAAGTTCGGGTCAGTTTAGGTTTTGATTAAACGAGATCAAATGCAGCTTTGTTAAATATATACTTATTTTCCTGGTTGTGTTGTTAATTTAAGGTATGCCAATCATGAGTCCATTCCGTGCCTGACCATCTTAAGTTACGTCCCTCATTAGCAGTCTTGTAAACGTCGACTCGCCCTCCCTCTCAGCACTAGTATATATCTATCATAGTTTACCCTGACATAATAACGAGGGCTGAAATGGATCTTAGAGAAAAAAGAACATTGATGTTACATCCAAAAAGGCAATTCATTTATTATCTTTAGATGCATAATCTAGCTAACGCATACAACATAGCGTTACAAAGGAGAAAGTACACAAAAAACCTATTTAATTTTCTTAACGTATGAAATCACAGTCTTGACTGATTTATCCTGACGTTTCTTGTCTTCTGATTAAGGAGAAACCAACTTTTAGAGGCAGAGGAATGTATGAAAACGTAAGGGAAAATGACCCCGCTACCAAACAACATCGGGGTAAATGTTTGTAAAAAAAAGTATATATTATCAACAAGGATATTTATCAATGTCTTTAGAAAGTTCATGTTTGTCTGTGCAAGTTTGCTATATACAACATTGTTGAAATTGAAACGATACAATTCTAGAAATTTCACAGTAAACTTATACATGTTTTCCGGGAGTTCTTATGACTCATAGCATATATCTTTCGCAACTTTTATACATCGTGTTACCAGTTTGTGTTTATGTATTAAAAAAAATACAATAATGAAACACTACCATCTCACCTATTCTTTTTCGTAGAAATAGCCACATAAGAAAAAAATGTGTTTTTCTATCTGGATTATACCATACCCAGTTTTTCATGTAGGTAGATTGTGTTGCCTATATAGGAGTTCATCAAAGAGGAAAATGGTAAAGTTTTATCTTATCTCACTCTCTCCCTCTTTTTTTTGCTTCTCTGCTCTGATGGATTGATTTGATCAGTTTTCCGTTTCACATTAATTCTTCTTGCTTCTCCTTCCGCTCTTCTTTCTCGACCATATTTCGATTTAAAGAGAGAAAGAATAACCAGTGAGAGAGAGAGAGATTCAACTGCAGCCCATGTTATACGGCGAGTTGGCGTAACTTTTTTTTTGGTTCAGGTGAATATACCTGTGAGGTAAGTAGATGGGTGAAACTGGTGGTAACAATTCGCAAAGCAAAAGCTATAGGTCTACATAATATGTGTATACTCTAAACGAGATAAGTAGTAAGAGTAAAGAAAAATAGGTACTAATAATATTACATTGTGTGGTTAAAACTCCAGTAGGAAATTGGGAAAGAGGGTGGTGCTCCTTCTTCCAGAGAATAGTATATCAAAAAATAATAATATGTAGGTAAACCAAAAAGAGTTAGATTGCTGCTACCTATATGCATAGTTATGTATGTACTTAGCCAACTTGGGTAGGTATATATTGAACACGTAAAGGTAAGGCTGCCTGATTCTTCTAAGACACTCCTAGCTTTTATTCCGCCTTGCATGTTGCATTAAGGAAATTACCGTCACTTGTGAACAACTTTTAATAGCTTTGTCTCGTCTCGTTTACGTTACCTTTTTTATGATAACATTCAACCAGCTTTTTAGAGTTCCCCATAAGTCAATGTATAAAAAGATAACTACTAGGTTGAGTATACATAAATGACAAAACATTACTAAACGTATGTATATTGAGGAAAAACTGTTTCTCGTTCATTATAACGGAAGAAAAGTTAATATTTTTTTATTGCAACTCGTAGATACATCCATATTTCAGAATCCCTTTTATTTGTTGGGCTGACCTAAAAATGGGTTTGGTTCTATCTAATTTTCAGAATTTATTTGATACTTTACTAATGATTTTTTAACTACCCGAAGCATTTCTGGTTAATGAAGAAGTACTTGGTGTGAATATGATGTTTTTCTGCCAGCCTGTTTTTCTACCAAATAATTTGGCTCATGGGTTTTTTCCATCAAGGAAATGAAATCAACTGATATATATATAGGTCGCGACATCCATTGGTTTGGGATCAGAGTAATCGAGATCCTTTTACTGTGCAAAGCAATAGAGCTCTTTGAACTGATCAATTGTTGTTTACGAATCATGGCAGGAAATTGCAACCCCATTTTAAAGATTTTTTAGGCAACACACTTCAACTGTGACCCTCAAACATTTTATGTTTAAAAAAATTAATACAATAAATCAATCGAGCACGATGAAAGGGTTAAGTCAATTATTTTGTTCAAGGACTATGATCAGAGTCTCGTCCGAATTTCGAACACAGTTGGCATTGCAGTTACTTACTTTTCAAACATTCCTTGCAACATGATTAGGTAAAGATATATTTTTTTAAATAAGCTTTTACCTCACAAGAGGTTTCCCTCATGAAACGTAAATGCTTTCAGTGGGTATTTACATAAAGTTTTTAAACAGGATAATCAGTATTATGGTTGCGTACACGTTGTTAAATAAAAAAAAATCCCGGGGTACGGTACGTAAGACCTCTCTCTGGTACCTATAGCATTGTTGATAAATTGAATTGCATCGCAAGAATCACACGAATGACACAATCCCATTACAACATTGACAAAAGGTTCACACACGTGTTTACTTAACAGCTTTCTCCCTTTTGGCTAAAAATGTATATACTTATTTTGGCGGTGGTCTACAATGCGAGGAAGATTCTCCATCTCCATCAATGAACACGTCCCACTTTTTCGGTACACATCATGTTCATCCACACATTTTTTTTGTATTCTATCTCTATCAATATGTTCATGGTATGGTTCATAATATGTATGTACATATATATGTTTTAAGTTTGTACGTATTCAACTCTTCCAAGAAATTCGACTTTGAATAAAGACAAGGAATATAAAAAAAACTAGCACGAAGAATGGCAGCGTCCTTTTGAAACCTTTAAGAAACTGGTGGGTGCCTCAAGATCATCCCTTTAAGGGGAATATTATTATTTGTATACTTGCTCCATAGTACGAGGAAACGTGGTGTTCCCAGTACACAACATTATCATCATGAGTAAATGGAAAATGTAATGCTTGGTTGTAGTACACACACTCATATATGCAACTTTAGTTGAGCAGAAGAATATACAACTTGTGCTAGATCCACCACCGTCTAAACACACACTGTCATCACATCTTCCTGGCAAACAGTGAGTACACTATAGTGGTGGTGGTAGTAGTTGTAGTAGTAAGGCAATAGAAATGAAAGAAAGAGAAAAGAATACTGAGGGCGAAAGCACGGGAATAGTCAGCGAAGAGCAACCACCGAATCCACAACAGCTTAACAAAGCTCCTCTTTCTCTTTCATGCCGAATCTACAAGCCTACAACGAGCCAAAGAAAGCTGAAGTATTTTAGCTTTTCTCTCATCCCACTATATATATGTACATATATGCTTGTGTGTGTGTGTGCTCTGCTACTTCTTTGAGCCGACATCATCATGATGATGGTGATCAACAACACTACTGGCAATACACTTGTACTACTGGAACAACCACCATCACATCACACAATCGCTACTACCACCTCCGTCGTTTCACAAGTCTTTATGGTAAACCTAGTTCTCCCTTGCGAGTCTTTTTCTCGTTACTGCGAATGGGTTGAGTGAGACGACGGGCCAAAGAGAAGAAGAAGAAGAAGCAGAAGAAAAGGACTGATAGTTGTGTGTATGTGTGTGTATGCTTTGAGCACAGAATATTTTTTCTAGGTCTGAATCCAGAAATTGCTAGATATAATATGTGGATGAAAATGATGATGATGATGATGGCGATGCCTTTTGCTCCAGCTAGAATACTCTGTCTTAAGTAGTAGTGAGTCAGATGCAAAGCGAGAGCAAGGATCAGCAGCGGACCCAGTGGTGGTAGTAGATGTAGTGGTGCGTGTACAGTGTTTTCTTTTCTCCTGGTGGTTTGTGACGATGGTGGTGGTGGTACTAGCGTGTAAAGAAAGGCAGGGTAAACTCATGCACTGTTTGTAATGGGGAAAGAAAATAAGATCATCCCTCAAATCTGACTTTGCCAGGTGAAACGTCCGCTAAGGATGTAAAAACGAAACTTTCTTTTCTAAAAAGGAACGTGTACGTATTCCGACTCTTTGACGTATGCCTTCAGTGTGCACGTAAATGTTAGGGTTTTATTCAGTGTCCGTTTGTTTTCAGTGTCTTTTCTGAATCTATACAATTTGAGACTCATTAAAGCACACAACGTTGCACTTTGTATACCTAGATTACCTTGAAATCTGACACAGTTTTTTCACGAGAACTAAACAGAAATTCAACCAGCAAGTTTATAAAGTGAAAGTGTAGTTTTTCTTTAAAATATATACTTTGGTTTTCATAGTTAAATGAAACGGGGTTGAAAGTTGTAAAATAAGTGTTATTACAGCAAGTACTAGTAGCGTCGTGTACGAGTAAAAATAAACGCCAATGATGAAACCGAGGACAAAGTATCTTTAAAATTGTAATAAAACACGTGTACAACACGTTATGTATGATATATTAATCATCCTCTACCAGAATTGTGAGAATATGTTCCTGTCTTGTTGACGACCATGGTTGATCTAGGCATTCTAGCCCAGATTATGAAGACATTTCCCCAAACCTCCGCATTCCATTCAGTTTCAACGGCAACGACCTTCATTCTCTTTTTTCTTCACTTCAGTCCTCCAGGTACTCAAAAAGTTGATATTCATCGCAATCAAAACAATAATGTAATCATCACGCACCCCCTCCTACAAGCCGCACATGCATGTTACAAGAAAGAGCGGAAATAAAAAAGGATCGATTAACAATATTATTGCTATGCATACTATATAAAATATTATTAAGGAGTCTATTTTCTTTATTGTTATTGTTTACCAGAACACAAACAGAAGAAAAGTTTTTTTATCCTTTCAAATTTATTTTCTCGTTTTCTTTTTTTTACATTCGGAAACTTAATAAGGGGTGTTGGGAAGCTGGGACAGATAATGAGTATGGAAAAATTCCAATTTCCTGCCATCGTAAAGGAAAAAAATATACTTTTTGCGTCAAACAAAAATTTTGAATTTTCAACAATACGTGCTCGTATAGCGTATTTCTTCTTGATAATGAAGTAAGCATGTATTTAGCTGTGGTAACTGAAAATCCAAAAATAAGTTCTCATAATTTTTTGTTTGGTACAAATACATATGTTTTTATTTCACTTTTAATTTAAATGTGTTATCATCAAACTAAAAAAATAAAACCAAAACAGTTTCTAAAATATGAGTCATCAATGTCAGCATTCATAATCGTGACACAAATATTCGTCAATTTAAACCTGTTCTCAATTTTTACCTTCGACTTACCAGACATCTCTTATATTTTCAGTCCGTCTTCAGACACAAAGCAATGTCTTCCCTAATAGTTTATTTGGTGGCAATGACAACATCGAAAAGTTTTTTCTTGTATTTTTTTTTGTCTTCTTGTTAGCTGATTTTATTTGTGTTTGCCTGCATTTTGGCCTACCACGGAAAAATCGTGTGCACTTGTTTGTAAATGGATTGTGTGCGTAGAAAAGCAGTGGGTTTTATGTCGGTATTGAATGGTTTGAAAAGAAGTGCAAACGAATTATTATTGGGAAAGTTGTTTGGAGACCTTCTTTATATATATCTCAAAAAAAAATCCATGCAGAAGTATTCGTTTAAGTGTAGTATTTGTACGTAGTTAGTTTTTTCTCCTAAAGTCTTAGAGTGGCTATGGTGGTAGTGTTACCAGTAGCTTTTTGACAAGATTTACAGCTCATTGAAAATAGATTGGGTCAACTAGCACACTTTCACCAGTACATTGACTGCTGCAATGCCACAGCCACAAATTCTTTTCTCCCATGTTTTGAAACAACCACCCCTTCTCTTCCCTCTCTAATATTTCTTCAAATGAAAAAAGAATCTAATGGGTAGACAAAAAAAGTAATAGGAAGTATGGTTTTATAGATAGCACTTAAGTATTGAACAAGAACAAACGCAAAACTAACATTATAATGCAATTTGTGCAAAAGTTTTTATAAAACAAAAAGATTTTTTTTGTCGTGGGTACTTCATCTCTACGCGGAATCACGATTGACCTCAACTTTCCAAAAGTATAAGTAGAAGAAGAAAAAGGAATGAAAAGAGTATATGTGCGGAAGTAAAGTACTTGAGAATTGCATTCGTAATTTATGATATATACTTTTTTCCTTTCAGCATGGGATGATAATAAAGATGAGTCAGACACATATTTTATGTATGTATAATATGTGCATTGACACATTACATTATAATACATGCTTGGGAAGATATCTTTGTATGTCGGCATTTCTTTCATAGTAGAAAAATATAAGCTGCTATTTTTAAATTGTGTTACAGTGGTGCAATTTATTTAGGTATTTATTTTACTATCAAATTGGATAGAGTTTTAAAGGGTTTGTTTCATTAGAAATTGTTTTTTTTTGCGTAAATAAAAAATAGGTATTAAACTACTAATCTTTCAATTATCCATTAATTTAATTTAGATTTACAGTAAATAATACAGTGAAAAGAAAAGAAAGGTCCAAAAAAGGAAGAAAAAAAACAATTATATTAAGGATTGTAATCCTAGAAAGGGGATGAAGATAGTATATAATATATTGCCCAACTTGCAAAGGTGTAGGGAATGAGATTGAATTTTTGTTACCACCGCTATTATCACACCACACTCTGGTTTATCTGTTTATTAATGTAGTAATATGTGATGTTTTTTAATCCCTCATTCACAACAGTCAAATTGCTAAATGGCTGTGGGTTTCTGAAAGACCAAACACTATTCCCACAAGTATGTGCATTTATGCCAAGCTGTTATGTGAAAGTGGAATGTGGGATATACATGATACAAGCAATGCAATGAATGTAATTGGGGCGACTTGAGTCAAACCCTGCACCAGCTTATGTTCTCGTATATTGTAGCTGAAGCAGTAGCAGTAGCAGTAGCTACACCAAAAAGCATTCTTTCATTTCCCCCTTTTTTTTCTCTCTCTCTCTTTTCTCCTTACGCACATACAACTTTTCTCGTTCATCTTTCATTTCTCCGTATTTTCCACATTTATTCACGTCTCTAATGGTAGTGGTATGTTTGTCTTGTTTTCTGCTGTGTAGCATTTACTGTTGTTGAGTTTGTTGTTTGTTTGGATGCATTGGTAACGGTCAATGTACAGTTCATTACCAGTGGATGAATGAGTTAAAAAGGAAGCCGTGCATATATCATACATGCACGGTTGCCCTACTACTACCACTCATCAAGGTCTGCGTGAGTAGATTTTGTTTCGATAAGGCAAAAATGGGTTTATGTGTTCTAGTCTTCCCAACAAATTAAAAAGTTGAGGTGGTTGATCGAAGAAGAGCTCGGTGCATTGGATGAATGAAGTCTACTACTACTAGAAATATATACTTATATTACTCATGTGCGCAAAAGAAATTTGATTTTTCATATACTTTAAATGAATGTTACGTTTCAGTTTCTTGTCGATATTATGATTTTTTTAAACGAACTAAAATACAGAACATCGTCAGCATCGTATTATCGTTCTTATCACCAAAATAATATCTTGATATCGTCAACGAACCGATATAACAAATAGGTATACATCAAGTCTCGTTCTTGTAGAAAAGAAACGTGCACATACGCAAAACAACAATAATAACAAGGGGATTTCTCGAGTTCACAGTTGAGAAGGCTGATTTGAATGGGTGATTCCCAAGTGGTGGTGATGGTGGTGGTTGTAGTGGCGGTGCAATGTATCTTGTCTTTGGCATAAATCAGAGAGGTCGAGAAGGAGAAACTCATTTGCTGATGGAGTTGCAGCATTCAATCTACTATTCGTTCATTTTTCCTCCTGCTTTTAAAATCCATGCTATTCTTTTCATAATCCGTCTTCCATTCACAAGGAAACTAGGCCTAGTGGCGTAGCCAAGAAACAACTAAACGTTCAGAGGAGATTGGAAGGAAAGTATTATATCGTCATATAAGGTTTACGTAGGTTTGGTGCCATTGCCCCTTGTCCTGATATAGTTGCCATGTCTGCATAAAATTTTAAAACCACACCACCACTTGAGAATCTATGTGGAAAAAAATGCATGGCAATAATAATGACTTGATAATGATAGGTATCACAACAGACGGGGTGAGTTTTACTCATCATCACCATAACACTCGTTGAGGAGTACAAAAAGAAGACGAAGAAGTGGTTTTCATTCATGCAGAATTTTATAATGTAAACACCCCGTAAGGCTTGTTAATAATACCCAGCTATGAAGAAGATATTACTCAATCGATGATATTATACAAAGCCCTATGGCACTTTTGTACATGATATTAGAAGGAGTGAGTACAAGTGCTCCAATGTCACCACCAGATCATATTCAACTTGATGGTCGTGGTCATCAAAACATGTACACAAAATTTAAAGCTAACTTTTTTCCTACTCTTCATTCTGCACCGGCGATGACCATATTTTCGTAAAAATGACCTTTGATGCAGTTTGACAAAGTCAATGAACTTTACTTTTAACTGTATTACCCCTATTTCTAGCTTTCTCCAGTGCAGTTAATCCAATATCTATATTTAGAAAACTATACTATGTGGCTTGAGGCACATTGCCCCAAGGTTCGAAATACAGCGAAAGTCTTCAGTAGTGGATATATTGATTTTGCTTACTACTGTCACTACACGGATGTTGGTCCCGTTGTGTGTTTTCTGCTGAAAAGCAACTCTCTTTTTTAGAGAGAGCACTGAAACTAAAAACCAATCATATTAGAAAATTTTACAAGAGCAGAGGTGAAGAAGTATACATGTATGTCTTTATATGAAAACGATAAAGCGATGAAGCACTACTAGTGTTATTGTTGAGTGCTATTAAAAACTATTACTTATTGCTTTTATTATTATTATCGTTTGTTATACCGGATTTCTCGAAAATAACCTTGAGAAAAGACATTTACCTCTGTCCCCACTCAATACAGCAATACTGTATAGGAGCCTGTTAGTTTTGCATATATTACACATGTATGTAAATACACACATTCTTTACTTCATTTTGGTTTACACACAAACATACTCAAAAGTTCACCTCTCTGCCTCTCTATTCCACTTTAACTCTACGCTTTTTGACATGAAATAATCGAGTAATGTAAAGCCTATGTACATACATGAATATATGTTGTAAAAGAAGAGGGTGAAACGGAGATCACCAGTGCCGGGAGGTCGATGAGGACAAAATTCAATTTATTTTCTGTGCTTTTCAACCTCACAATAACGGCTGCCGATAGCCTTCCTCCATTCTACACACGTATGTACATCCATATGGGCTCAGGCATAGGTGCATGCATAACTCGCTCTCTTTGCACACATCCACTCATATAGAAAATTGAACAAGTCATCATGACGATGATGATCAAAACGACAACGATGGTTGTAGCTCTGCAGAGCAACACAATAATAATAATAATGACAAGTATTATAGACTCGATATGCACCTAATAACAATGTGTATATATAAGTATTATAACAAACCAAGTTTCTGACCTAGAATCATGCCAAACAAAACATGGTATGAGAAGAATATTTAGCCTACACACTAGGTTTCTTCTGGAGTCGCTCTTGTCGTCTTATGTCAACCAAGGATGAAGAGAGAAAGAGGAAAGGGGTGCAGAGTGAGAGAAAGCTACTACATAGCTTATTTAATAAAGCTGTTTTAAAGTTACTTGGCTCGTTGCTCTTTGCCGTGTGGCTGCTACTGCTACTACTTCTTCCATTTTCTAGAGAGTGCACATTATAATATTAGGTTGTTGTGTGTGTGTAAACTCATACTGACGGATGATGATAGTGATGGGCACGCATTACACGTCACTTATGATAATGTATGCACTATTGACTTGCCATGAGGACTGGAATGATGATGGTGGTGTAAACATTGGTCTTTTCTTTCCACTTTTCTCCTCTGCTTCCCGTTTGCTCGCTCACTCTGACTACTTTATTTTCAGCTGTAGTTTGCAAAACATGAAGAGATGGTGTGATTTCTTGGTTGGTAAAGTCACTTCTCACTTTTTTTTAAAACAAGTGTTTATATAAAGCACGTGCTCTTGATATGCTCAACTCACTGTCACAAAATGAACGAGAATTTTCTTCTTGATTTTACTCCTTCTTGTTCCGTTGGAAGTTTAGAAACGGGAAACATGTAGTATGGGTCGTGACTTTGTACATGCTATGTTATTGTCATCGTGATATGCTAGATTTATTTCTTACTTTCGAGCTTCCATATCAAGAAGATTCAGAAGTGAGAATAGAAAATGTTTTGTGACGCGGTTCTTGTTTTTCACACGTGAAACTTGGAATCCTTGAAAAGGTCATACGTATTAGATTTAAAGAGAGGTAAAATAGAACTTGACCTTAATTGTCAGGAGATGGGAGACGACAATGTTCTGCTTGTTTTATCTCATAACTTGTATCTCGATTTTAAGTTTTGTTTTGCAGGACTGTAAATTTTTAATTGAACTGGAGGTTTTATTGAATTTGCAATATGACTAATATGAGTATGAAAAATAATATATACTGGTACCCGATACGATTATACATGATCGAAATTGCAACTATACAATTTAAATTTCGGGGTCATGCGATAATAAATTTAGTGCATTAATTTGCATAATTTTAGACATATTGGAGCAAATGGCCCCTTATGGTCAATTTTTTCAACTAAGTTAACATTCTGTTACTTATTCCCAGCGTATTTCAGCTGTTATAGCTTCATCATGAAAACACTAAATTTACCAAAGCGTTACTAAAATTTAACGTTATTCGTTACATTTTAATGCAGTTCATTCTGGCATTTATTTATTTACTGAATTTATCAATATACATAATATGAAAACATTGAGCATAACGGTGTTCATCTTATACAAAATTTTCCACTAAGGAATTTTAAATATTTAATTTTTTTTAAATTCAAACAACTTACGTATGCTTAGAAAATTTGAATATGATAATTTTTAAAATACTATGTTTGTTATTTATTAGGAGTGCTGGGCAGCTGGGATGATTGGTGGACGTACGACGGTATTTCAGGTAAGTTATTGAATCAATTATACTATAAAAAAATACTTACTGCGACAAGAATGGTAAAAGCGTATTATAATTCTAGGTGGTACCATGCATTGAAGATATGCATACCTATTTATAGCTCATTTCACATTTTGCCCCTGACCTTCATCATCCCTGCATGCCTAAATTATATATCTATCTTGTAGTGACATTGAGAAGCCTAAAATGTCCCCGCATAGAGTCACTCAATATATATACATATGTATGGTAACTTTTAAGACTCAAGTTCTTTTTTATTTGCTGACCTCTGTCATTCAACTAAAAAAATGACTAGGCAATGAAGAATAGAAGGTGTCAAGACATGTACACGAGTAAAATGGTAAGTTTACTAGCGCCTTTCTTAAAAGCATCTGTCCATCACCCCCATGATCATCATTATTTCACATTACACACAGTTCTAAAACTTCTTTTCCCCCAAGTTTTGTAAGTCCATTTTCTCCTCGTCATACAAAACACGGAAATCGCATTGACAGATCAAATAGGTCACATTTATTTCCATTCTGTACCAAAAAAACGAAGAAAAACTTTCTTTTTCCTATTTTGAAAAAGTCACTCAAGTAATGTAAACAAAGTATACTTTGTAATAGGACGTATATGACTATCTCACAAAATTTCGTAAAAAAAACTATTTTCGAAATATTTAAGCGACCTTTCTCATTCGCACATTACCATAATGTCAAGCAACGCATTACTTACACAGTACAATGATTGTCTTCCTATTGTTATGCTCCTTTTTCCATCTCCTCCTCTGAATGTTACAGGCGCCCGTTACTATTATTATTACTCGTGTATTACTCTTGATATACACTATGATGGTTTTAGTAGAAGACGAGTAAAAAAGTGTCCGACGTCGTCTTCCCCTTGTCCACGTAATGGTTCTGGTCCTCTAATGGACCCTGACTTTTTCCCATTTATCAGTTTCCATCTATAATGTCTACTCACCCATCCCAAAAAAAACACGGCAATAGTCACAGTTCACATTACTTATACACAAGATCAACGGTCAACTCCGGAATAGCACCGCGGACACACACCACATAGTTTCGTTTTAAAAAAAAGGAGAAGAAATTGTAAGGCGACAAGGAGGACATGAAGAAATGGGGCATAATAGCAAGGAAACTTGCGCCGAGTCGTCGTCCCAAAAGAGAGAGAATGACATTATACGCTAGTCTTGTAAAACTGCTTGGAACTCGCATCATTATCATCATCATCGTCGCCATGATCCCCACCAACAACACAATCACACACGTTACATGTAACAACAACCCAGCAAGCGATTCTTTTGAACCCCTGGAGGAACTGCAACAAGGGAAAATGGTCAGGGATAAAGAGGAAAAAGTCACTTTTATAAAAAAAGAAGCAAAAGTAGATCCATGATAATAATATAAGCTGTTATACATACAGTGTTTGCTAGTACTATGACGCTTAATAAAGCAAAAAATAGTGATGGTGCTACTCCTAGTGGGACCCCTCTATCGCTTCAGGATTTAGATTGTGAGGGGAAAAAAGGGGATGAAGAAAAGACGAAGAGTGTAGTAGGAAGTTCACAAAAGACTCCAAGAAAAAAAGTGTCCTTCAGGGGATCGGTTCTCCATTACAACAGCTCATGCATGCATGGGTTTTTATTTACTTGTGTGCTTGCATATGCTCTACGCAAACTTATAAAGGCTTTCTATCTTCTTTACTCTCTCTCTCTCTCTCTCTCTCTCCATTTTCTATTGAAAGAAAATGGTTGCGTGTAATCTGGAAGCCAGATCAGCAACTTGTATAACAACGTCACTCACTCATCCAGCTCTATATATTCTAAGCGAAATAGAAAAGGGCGGAGTGGAAGTAGATAACCCCCGACTGAAGGGAAAAATGATAACGAGGGGACCACCACTCATACCGTTGATGATGAGGATGAGATGGCGAGCAGCTTCATCCTGATTATTCAGGAATGCATCATTTGGTAAAATGCTTGTGTATTAAGCATAAATATAAAGATGTATCCAAAAAACCGGACCAAATCCAACCGTCGTCCACAAATTATGGGAGAAATTTAAATGGAGCCTAAAGGCAAAGAAATCTGGTGATCGCTTTTCACGATAATAATAGGTATATACACCATTCCCGTTGATTTTTCATGAATTCATGCATGTTTCTACTTTATACATTTTTTTCCTATCCTGCTTCCTAGATAAGTTGGACGGCCCATGCAAAAGTACGAGCAGAAGGGCAACATGCACGCTACTACTCCGTAGTACGGATAGATAAGTTGTTGGTTTTTGGTTTATTCTCCCTTTCTCTTTCGCTTCATTGTCAGTGTCCGCTAGAGTTTCTACACTGACTTTTCTGCTCTGTTCATATCAAAAGAAAAGATCTGTCCACTTGGTTCTTTTCTCGGCACACGGGATGCTTTTCTTTTTGTGCATCTTCCTCTCTCGTTCACTGAACTCTCTCAGTTTACAATCATTATCATCAACATCATTCCCAAGAATAGTATCATATTCTTGGCCTATCTAAACATGCAATCCAGGCTGATCCCGTTCAACAGACGAGAGGCATATATAGGTATAAACATCAAAAAAAGGAGGAAACTCTGAGAGCTGTTTTTGTGCTTGTCTGGAAACTAATAAAAATGAAAAATAAATATATACTACTAGAAACAGATTCCGCAATTTATATATTTACGTTCGTTTTTGCTGTAGAAAATAGAACAGCTGACGGAAATAGTGTCAAATGTTTATTTGTCTGACGCATTCAAACTATTTGGCGCGGTTCTATACAAAATACCTATGTATTAAATGAAGCATGTATAATGGTTTATATTTTATTTATTTACAAGTGACATAGCTTTCAAAGGATCATGGTTAGGATGTTTCTGAAACGCCAATCAAGCAGGAAAATAAAATGTATTAACAAGTGACCAGTAGGAAGAGGAAAATAGGTAACCACAAACAAAACATGTGTCCAAATTTTGTGGCAGATTTTTCACTAGCTCAATGTAATGAAAAATATTTTAACATATAAGCCGATCATATGCTGTGTAAATCATAAACTTTCACGGATTCCTATCAGTAGTCATGATTAAAGATTCCATCTTTGCATATTATGCATGTTTTTAGGAGACACTTTTTGTGAGCGAATTAACTATGCGCTAAACTGATAATCAAATTCATTCTCAAATTCTAGTAGAATCTGAATACGTATTACAGTAATTTTCAAAGGATCGTAGCATAAAAAATGAATGGGTTGAATTCAATTTCCCTGCTTACATAACAGGGACAAACAATTTCCCAAAGATTTTACCCTGTTTTCATAAGTAGGATATTAAATTATTTCCTTGAGTGTGATGATAAAACTTTTTTATGAGCAACCAAAAAAGGTTCATAGAATTCAATGAAAGGACAAAAAAAGCTTCAAATACGGACGAACGAGTATGATATAGTGCACAAGTTTTAATCCTATCCTGTCTACTACTGGTCACCCACCACCACCAGCAGCAGCTGGGTCCACCACTACATAAAAGAATCAGAGGTTCAAACTTATTTACTGCCAATAGTAAACATACATGTTCCAAAAACTTCTTTTTTAACACCGAAGTGGCTTAAAAAATCTTATTTCCTGTTTGATTTTTATGGTGGTGTAATCATGTGATGATTATGGGGTTGCTTTTTGTTGTACTACATACATTCTAGGTGAAATCCTTGTGTTGCACCATGGTACTATTATTATAACTTTCATTGGTGACTCTGGGTAGTCTTTCCCGTATAAACTGAAACTATGTTTTTATATATATGCCTTTACCATACGTAATAAGATTGCTTTCCTCAAACCCGATTTACTAATAGATAGCAAAGGGGAAATACGGCAACCGTTTGTAATACTGCTTGTTTTTGTATTATGTGGAGCTGGCGACTGACTAGAGACTATGCACACAATATCTTCAAACATTTTTACGAATCCCTGTGTATAGTATACAGTAATAAGTACAATGCGCTGTGTAGATACATACAGAAGTTCTTCCAAATTTTTATTATCTCCATTAAGTGGATACAACAGCTTATCATAAATTTTCTGCCTTTCTTTTTTTCTAACTTTCTTTTTAAGTCTCTCTCTCTCTCTCTCTCTCTCCCTGTCTCACTTAACACAAGCAACTTAGAAAGGGTTTCAAGAATTATCGGTTTGGAGTTGTCAGCCCATCCGCCTTTTGCCTTCTATATATACATATAATATACTGATTGTGAGCTCTGTCGTAGTTTCTATGTGTGTCATCCCTTAGATACTATACACTTAACAAATTCACGAGGCTGTACTTGGTTTAATAGAAATGATAAAATATCCCAACTTTTGAAAATGCTCTTTTGCTGTACGTAAAGATTTGTTTTTTTTTTGGTAAAGAGAAGGGATGAAAAAAATAATACTTTTTCAAGTTATACAATAATAATTGTATTTCATATTTGCAAGTTATATAAGATCACATTTTATGGCTCTTATTGTTAACATAAGTGTAATAGTATGTAGCAGTTTTTGATCATGTGTAAATAGCGGAAGAAGAAGAAGAAGAAGAATAAAAAAGTTGAGGGGATAAAAGACGTCGTGCCTAATATTTCAAGCTTAATAATTTTTTTCTCCTTTGATTTTCTAGTCTTTCCCTTGCTGTGCTAGTGCTAACGACAAAAATATCCTTGTTTGCTAATGATTGTTAAACATTGTAGAGCCGTACAGGACTAATACGAAGAAGGTTTAAGAAGTTTATCCTTATTTTTATCTTCGTTTGTTAATACGTACTTATGAGCAACTACTAAGAATCGTCTTGCAGTTGTAGTAAAATAGAGTAACTTGCCATTAGAATTTTTTCGTTTCGGGAAGGGAGAAATGAACATGTTACGCGTAGTACTTTTTGACTTTTGGCGAATGTCATAAATCATAAAAAAGCGGAAAGTATGAAAAGGGTCAATAAAAATGAACAGTTGTAGAAAGCTAGCCGGAAGGGAAAGATGGGTTTGCATGTTCCTCGTAAACCTCCAATACACATGTATAATAATAATATTCGTTCATAGTTCTTGTAAATGGATGATGATCCTCATGATGATATACACACACTCACCCTGCCCCTCTTCCTCCTCTGGAATGTTTACGTGAGGAACTGTAAAGTTTTGCTCGTACGTTCTCTTTGTACAAAATGTTATGACAATGTTATAGCTGAAAGAACTTTTGTTTGTCCCTTGTTCTCGGAAAATGTTTGGAAAGAGCACAAGGATTTTATGTGTTGACAGCTGCTTGCTGCTGCTGCTGCTCTTCTTGTGGATAGTCGGACACTGAAGACTGAAGGTCTTGGATTTCAATTAACATCATCACAAACATCATATTATGCTGGGTCACACCATGAGACATATACAAAATTTCCAACACGTTGTCCGATCCTTGTTATGATAAGCACATGTGGTCGATCTGATTGTGAGTGAGTGAATACTCACGCAAGTGAATATATTATGTATACAAACTTTTAACAATACTACAAAAGTATCCATACAATTAATTAGTAATAAAATATGACCTTGTGCTGATATGCTTGTGTATACCAAATAGAAAATATAAATTGTTACATATATTGTAAATTATTCTTTAAGAAAGATGTACCTGACTGCATATGTAAAAATCGTAAATATTGGATTGGGATTTTCCCAAGCATATACACTCATCGCATATGAGTGCAAAATGCAGAAATAACAAATTTATGATGCTGATGGTAACATTTTTTCTGGATATTGTATATATTTATCTATGCGGTATTTCCTTTCGAAAAGTCAACTGTTTGCAAAAAGAGTCTCATAAATACATACACACATTTCCTCCATAACATCCCCAAAATCTCTGGCATTTTCACTGACTTGTCATTGGCTTTGTGGTTTTTTCTTACGTTCGAACTTTTTTTTGTGGGGGGATTCATAGCCAAAACCGAAGACTCCATCCAGGCGGCACACACACTGGATAGCCGACAATTTACATTACGCTGTGTGCATGTGTCTCATCATCATCCCCAAAAAAAAAGTCTTGAACGTGAAAGCAAGTTGTTTTTTCCCTGTGCAACTTCGTCGTCACAAAGTACGAAAAAGGGGGAAAATATGCTGAGGTCATCAGAAGAATCAAAATTCATATGAGGACATTCATGAGTTTCTCGTTCCCGTCTTTACAGACGAAGGGTTGTGCCAGCATCCACACACAAAAAAACTTGCTTGCTTTTTGCTTACATTCAACTTTGCCCAAACTTTCACGATTCAGTAGAGAATATGAAAATACATTCTACCACCAATACCATTTACTCTCATACAAAAACATATTATACATAATAGTATCTATCTTGTAGATTCACACAAGAACAAATATTTCACTCGTGTATTACTCACTTCCGCGTAATATATTCCTCTGTACAACCACCGTCGCCACAGTTAACTCTGCGTCTACGTCTACGTCTCTCTTTCTTATTTCTTCCACTCATTCCTTGGGTTCATCGTCTTTTCTGCATGTGTACACATGCATTCCCAATCACTCTTCCATTTTCTTTATACTTTTCTTGTCCTTCGCCGTTCCCACAAAAAGTTGCATATTGTCCACATGAGCGTAATGTTTAATGTATGCGTCTGTCTTGCTTGGTTGTGTTGTATGGCTGCAGCTGCAGCATTACGTTCTTTTTCCAGTTTGTAATCTATGAAAGAGTCATTGAGGATACAAAGTTGGACAAGAACTTTTCGAGTTTATCGTGTCACATTATTTAAATTCACCTTATAACCCAACTTTTTTGTTTAAAAAGTCCCATTTCTAAAAGATTGTTACATTTTTATACTGAACGACAACCTACAAATATTCTCATATTAATTACTTGTCTCAATAAGTTCTACAATGGGTTGCATGGATTGGATTACAAGCTCAAGTGTTAAAAAAATTTAGTATTTAAAATACAAGTGCAAGTGTTGTCATATAAACTCATATATAGCTTTATAGAATAATACAGATATACATAAAAGCATAAACTTGTCTTTTTTACAGAGCTATACATTTTGTCAAATATTGTAAAACACGGATATTTGGTGTATTTTGCACAACATATATAAGTGGCCACGACGAGTTTAAATTGTTTTCAATATTATTTCACAATGATGTGAGTGTTGATTTGGGAACAGGACGCTCGCGGAACTCCAATTTCTTTACAAAGAGTTCAGACATGGATTATTGACTAAATGTTTCTGCTTTTATATTTTTGTACACGTTTTTTTAAAATATCATGACAAGTATAATAATTTCTATTAAGAAATTCGATAGTCATATATCAAGCAGGTACCTTGGTACCTAGCTACATACAAACGTACCTATATAACAATATATACCTACATTACTACATACATGCTGACAAATAAGGAAATATTTCTGGATGAGATTCAAGAACAACTCAAGTATATAATTCGAACTTTCTTGTTGTCAAAGTTCCTTCATTCATTCTTTATAGCTTTTTGGCGTTAGTACATTTTATGGCAAAAAACATTATTAGGAGTTTTAGTGATGATAACAAGTAAAAGAACTCACAAAGCTGAAGAAGATATTAATAGCAGATAAATAATCTGGTAATATAAATAGTGACAATAATATTAATAGGAGTAGAAGCAGTACCGTCGTAGAATGTCTTCACCATATATAACATAATATATTTTGTCAGAATGATGTTGCTAGTATATGGAAGGAGCCATTACAATTAATCCTTCAAGTGAGAAAACGATCTGTCTCATTAATTTACACAAGGTATCATTTTCAAGAGATTAAATGCTATCTGGCTATGGTATTCTTATGCATATCTCTATGTATTTTATGTTCATGAGAAGCAAGATTGGTTTGAGAGAAACTCATTTTGACAGTATAATGGAGAAGGACATGTATTCATTGTACTTCCACCCGAGCAGACCTGTAGATTTCTCATATAAAATATGCATATTATTATAGCAGCTATACGTTTAGTGTAAGCATATATTATGGGGATGCTTCTTATCTTTTCTTGGATCTGTCAATCAATGTTCCATTATCATCATCATCCACACAGGAAGCAGTGAAAATAGCTGAATAGAAAAAAGTCGAAAGTTTAGACGAATTTTAAAGAAAAAATTGTTACATAAGCTATTTTAAATATTATTATCAGCATCACCATAGCACAGGTGGTTGGTTGACTACGGATCAATGGAATGACAGCGATCACGGCTATGTACCTACTTACGTTGTATCTAGATATAACGTAAGTAGGTAGGTACATAACGGTGATCGCTGATGGAATGACATGTATGTACGTATACGATGAATATATTTCAAGTTTTCCA
Source organism: Zhuqinia jingwanae (assembly GCA_027744095.1). Lineage (NCBI taxonomy): Eukaryota > Metazoa > Arthropoda > Collembola > Entomobryomorpha > Paronellidae > Zhuqinia > Zhuqinia jingwanae. The sequence continues at coordinate 43,444 of JAHZNC010005203.1, read as the reverse complement.
TCATACTTAGATATACTTTTATATTTAAATTCTCATGATAATTTATTTCTTTTGATTAATAGTTCCTGCCAACTCCTCTTGTTTGCGTCAGTGTGAAATAACATGCTGCACATGATGAAATTGCTATATATGTATGCAGCAAATGATTACAAAGGAAGGAAGTTTTTAAAACTTTTCTTTTTTCCTACTTTAGTTCATCGTGACACTTGAAAGATAGAAGACAATTATTAAGGTATCATCATCATCATCGTCAGTATCAAAAGTGTCAGTTGAAAGGAACACCTTAAAAAATGGGAGGATTGGCTATTTGGATGCATGTAAGAAATCGAAAGGAGAGGAGAATCATTACAACTTTCATTTTGCTACTTTTCTTTTTTCTTCATGAACTATTCAAATTTTTGGGACTCATCCCAAAATTGTATACCGTTGCCAAGCGAAGACAAACCAGCAAACCTGTCTCTTAAAACTCTCATTAGTTTATTGCCGATATCAGATTACCCCTGAAGCACATGAGTAAAAAGAGGAACGGTACATTGGTTTAGTAGTCTTTCGTTATATTTTCTGCATCGTGCAGTGTAATAGTGCGATATAGCTGTGTTTTGTGTGTGCACCACTATATTCCCAGCTAAAAAATTAGTGAAAACGCTGAGACAGGAGAAAATCAGGTAAAAGAGAAAGGGAGTGAGCGAAAAAGGGGGAACGGAGACAGATAAGAAATTTATTACTCTCTCTAAGTTAGTAGGATCAAAAGGCATGGAAGCAAATACCATCTATCCCCTCAAGAGCTTTTTTCCAGGTTGGCTTCACTTTTCCTGCTTTTTGGTGGCGGTGGTGGTGGTGTTGAGTTGCTTTTCTTGGGATATTTCTTCTTCATCTTCTCTCTCTCTCCCTGTGCCCCAGTGTGCACACAAAATAACATCCTTGAAGAAAGCAAACTATGCATAATATTCTCACCGCCATTTGGCAATCAAACTAAGGCAAAATTCGCTCGAGGACCAAGAAAATCCTTTGTCCTTGTCTACTTGCTGTCTTGAATAAAGGTTGCACAAGGGAAAAAAGGCATTCGTCACCAGTAATACTATGTCGCCGTAGTCGTTTTACCATCACCACAATATTTGCCACTGGTGCAGTTTTTGGTGCAGCAGTGATAACTATATACGCAGTACGCTGTGATTACTTTACACAAAAGGACGCACACAGGAGTTGTTTTTAAATTTCCGGTTATTATTATAATACCTTACCTTAAGTTTATTAAACTAAGCTGCATTTTACCTCCCATTAAAATGCATTCGGAATAATACTTTAATACTTTCCAGTTATTATTACACAACCCCATCATCACCATCACACATCACCGCATATCATTCTTCAATTAATGGACCTTTTTTCACCTAATGCATATATATATATATCTAAACACTTTCTTGTGGCTGGTCTCATCATATTTATTTATATAAAGTTGCTCTGCGTGCAGGTTTCGAAAAAAAGCCAAAAGCTCTTCATTGTGAAGGCAGCCAATCCTACTTTGCAAATATTACTTTTACATACACAGCCAGTTTAATATGATCATATTTTGCGTAGACCGAGTATAACGTGAGATTTGCATGTTAATAAAGTCTAGAAAAACGATGATTTTGATGATGCAATGCGAGTCACCGTAAGAATGGCTATGTCAAGTCTGTGAAATGCCACAATAAATGTACACTGAGACGTGAGACAATGACTGCTGTTGCTTCACGATAACGATGATATGTCATTGAGGATGATGATGATGGTGGTGGTACTACGCAATACTTTAACTTGGAGGAAAATAGATATTCCATGCGTTATTATCTTTAAAATCTTTCCTTTCCACTAATCTAAAGCAAATATAGTATGACGTCTTATTCAAAGTCGAAATACGCACAATATATACAGAGACATACAGATGGGCATGTTTGAGCAGATCCATACATACCATACCACCACCACTAACCATTAAAATGAATGAATCGTTTCACTGTTTCACTCTCTCTCTCTCTCTCTCTATCTCTTATATTTGAACAGGGTGCACTTACGGGCACACGCTTGAATTAGCAATAATGGAGAGGCAAGGCGAAGAGCACAATGTACATCCATAAGTGAAAGCAGTTTTCCACCGAGTTACCTCAAATGGACGGATGATGCGGAGTCCCTCTCTCTCTCTCTCCTTGTCGGAAATGGAGTGAATGAACGTGCATTATTCTAGAGAGTAATGGAGACAATACATACATACAAGCATATATATATATATATAAAGTATAGAGATGTTTCGTGATGATGCTATTTCTTTTGCTACTCTGTTTCTTGTACTCATCCGCCAAACCGAATAAGTTTATTTTTTCTTCTTTTCTTCCTCCGTGTATTTTTTTGCTTTGTTTTGTTGTCTGTTTCAATAGCTTCAATTGGGTTCCCACAACAACGACAACAACAAAAGAAGCCTTCCAAACCAATAAACATTAGAAGAATAAAGTAGATATATATTTTTTCTGTCGAGGGCAACACAACAAGCACTCTAGTAGACATAAAAGAAGAGAGAGAGAGAGAAGAAACAGAACACAAAGAAAAATGCATATCATGTTATCAATACACGGACAACAATAATAGCAAAGTAATTGTTTCTTCACATTTTCCTGGTTACTTCTTTGCTCATTCAACTTGACAGTGAACACAAGAAAACAGAGAGGACGATTCTCTCTGTACCAAAAAGATTTTTTTTTACCGCCTGAAGGTGTAAACAGAGATAAAGAGACAACCACTTACTCTGTATAACAATACAAAAAAAAGACAAACGGACAAATTTTTTTTACGAAAAGAAAAGTACAACAGACAACAAACACAACTGTTCTATATAAAATGTGTACTGCTGTTGTTGGATTCTCAGAGTACTAAACCTAGATACCATTTTAATGCCTTTTAGAACAATCTTATTGATCGGTAAATCCTACTAGAAAAAAATAGAAAGGGGTAAAAAATAAAATCTTTTCTTCTATGGCGTGGTATTCCTTTTACAGATTTCCTTTAAGAAAAGACAAGGATGCCGATAATAGCGTACCGATTCCACGGACTGATACACTAACACTTGACTTTATTTTTTTTTTAAAGATTTCATTTTTTTTTGTTTCCTGGTGGTGTATGATTTACCCTCACACACATGAACAAATATACTATAATACACTTGAAAGTTAAATCGGGATGTGTGCCTTTAGGGTAGAGTTAGAAAACAAATACATACATGAACTTGACTCTGACTTTGAGACAAGTGTGTAAGCAACAAAAAAAGAAGGAAAAAAAGGAAGACACAAAAAGTGTCATCTGATCGAGTAATACAATACTCTGCTGAATAATATGCACATCACAGGGGTAAAAAGAGATGAAACAAAAAGAAAGTGCGTTTGTGAGCATAAAAAATGCTTGCATGTGTCTCTCTGTGTGAAAATATTTTACATTACTCTCTTTCGTTTTTTAGTTTGAAGCTCAGTCTATATAATAATGGAATAGGAAGGGGTTGAGGACGATTTGGAGAGGTCAGAGGATCAAAGATCAGACAAGAAAAAAAAATAAGAGAAAAACTTAAGTTTTTTTTAAAGCTTTTCTCCTCAGAAGTTCAAACAAGTTGGTTTAGACTTCAATCGACAAAGAACATCGAAATACAAACACATACATATACATGATATGCAGTGAAACTTCTTGCACCCTTGCGTTCTATTTTTTTGGTATTGTTAGATAGAACGTGTTTATAAAACTAGTTTACTCGATTTTCACTTCTTCTTTTTATTTATTTTTAGATGCATGAAAAAGCAAGAGTGGAGAAAATACAAGCAAAGTAGCTCAATTGAATCATTGAAGGAGTTATTGCTATCAATGTGATATGGTATTGTACGAGTATGTTGGAGAAGGGAGGGAGAGGGCTAGGCGTAAATGGGCATTATTCGCATTTACGATAGATCTGCTGTATAACATGTGGATTAAAAATAGACATGTATCGAGCACAGCAAAGATGAAACAGGAGAAAAAAATATGTTGATGTTGCGAATCCATTTGAATTGGATGATGAATGCTTTACGATTTTTCCTTGTGTGTATTTAGTATAAATTTTTATTTCTTTCAATGTTAAACGTTGAGTGTGGAGGAGCATTTAAGTATTTTCTTTCGGTTTGGCGGCCAACACGCAATGCAAGGAAGCTTTATAAAAACCTCAAAAGGCCTGAGTTTAATATTGTTCGGGTTGCAGAAGTTGTTTCTTCATACAATTGCATTTTCTGTAGCTTTTATACGTTTATTGGTTCACAAACAGGAATAGATTGCGGAAGATGCGGAGTGGAGAAAAATGCAAATTGACTTTTGAAGGGGAAATATATTTTTTTAAATATTGACTTGCCGTGTTTGTTGACTTCGGATGCAGTGTGAGGAATAAATATAAATTCATATTTTTTAAAATGCGTAACTTCTTTTTTTCTTGGATAAAATTAAACTGTGGAAAAGATGCAAGCGTGAATGTTGGAAACATTTCATGAAAATATTTTATTTTCGTAAGACAAGTGTAAAAATAATATCGTATATGTAAAACATACAGGAGGCATATTTCTTGTAGTCAATGCGTAACAGACTTATTTACTTGCTTTGTATATCGTGAAATATGTATACTTATTCTCGCATCAGTAAAACTAACCAGTAAAAACAAAGCGAGTGAACCAGAATCAACAAAAAACAAAAAATGGTAAAGTACACTCAAGTGACTCCCTCATGGTACTGCTGCAGTAGTATGTGTATTATTGTTAACAAGGGCAAGGGTCCTCTATATTAACATACTTAAGTAAATAAATAAAATGTACTCCACTTCATTACAATTACGGCAATGAGTGGTCCTTTGGTCAATGTAGATGAAATGTGAGAGTAAATGGAAAATAAATACACCCACAACACGATGATAAAGAACGTCTTTCGTTGTAACAAAAGATAGTTTTAATAACGGTTGTAGTGGTGAGCAATGACAAAAATGACGTTGAGAGCAAATGGAAAGGAAGTTCGAAAGAAAGATGCAAAATCCTTTTGCAGGCACAAGTGTATAAAATCGTTAACATCAAGTGATCATCAACAACTTGGTTCCTGTCTTCATAATTATCATTATAATAGTAAGCCATCACCCTTCTTCTTCTTTCTTGTTCATCTAACTGGCAGGATTATTAGCAAAGATCCACAGCCTCTTATTCACACTCACTCAGCCATAAAGCCTCAATATCAACAAAAATGAACAGTGACACAAAAATAAAATGCCTAACTCGTAACTCTTAGTATTTTTGTGCGTAGACCACACGCACACCGTCAAAATGATGCATCAATTGACAACACAACTGGGATTTCAAGAGAAAGAGTGTGTAAAAAACCTTTGCTCTCACGAAAACAAAACGGAAAGAGTGAGAGAAAAAAAAACAAATAAAAAAAGCCATCAGCGTGCTGTGTGGCAATATCACTTTTACGTGTGTATATATTTCTTTCATCACCCTCATCATCAAGACAGTATATAGCAACATTAACAGTATTGTCCAAAGGAAGGGAAGTCAGGAAGACTCTAGTCAGGGAAAGTTTAGTGAGAAGTCCCTCGAGAGACAAACGCCACTGCTACTGCTGTTAATGCTGCCCCTTTTTAAAGAGGAAGTGGGAATGTTGGATGAAATGAATTGGCTTGGCAATACTACTTCTACAGCAACTGCTGCTACTACTACTACTACTGTTACTTGTGTCGGCTCCGCTTTTACCCTTTCCCATCATAAATCAACATTGATAAGTTGAAACTGGAAACAATTAATTGCCTCTCACACAATTCCTGTTGGAATGCAAAGGAGAGAAAAATAGATGCCTATAGTAGTAGGTATACACAAATACTCACTCTCACACACGCATGCATATTACACACATAATAGCTAAATAGACATACTCTCATTCTACTCCCCAAAGGAGTAATCATACTGACATCTATCATGATTACTTTCATTTCCATTATATTATCATAACGCTAACAGTTAGAAAAGGTTAATGTGCTATCGATAAGGTTTGTTGTTGTTGCTTGGCTAAACTCATCAAAACACAAAATAAATTATTGCTATGCAGGGATCAAAAAATGTTTAAAAAAAATCGAATTTGTTAGGTTTTTATTGATATATGTATGGTTTGAAAGAAAGAAAGGAAGGACGATGCTGATTTACAGTTTGGCAAAGAAGAACCCCGCATGAACAATGAAAAGACACACACACATTCAATATATACATATATACCTAGGCATTTTTCCCGTTCGGAACACAAAGGGGCATACCTTTTCCGGGACAAATCATGCCTCATTTCCGTACCATTTTCCTATACCCCGTTAGTGTTCAAAGTGAAAGTTCAAAAATGATTCTTTTTCCTTCACCGGTGAAATCTCTCTTCTGTTCGGCTATACGTATAAATGCTCATGTTTGAAAAAAAAGTTGGTGTGTCATCATGATCTTCCCCCGACGTGATCAGTTTTGATTTGGTTTGTCTTTTTGGTTTTTGGGTTGTGATGTACCACCGAGAGTGATTCCACATAGGTATATATATCCTTTTGAGCTTAGAAAAAGCAGCAATCTTCTTACCCTCTCTCTCTCTCTCTCTCTCTCTCTCTCTCTCTCTCTCTCTCTCAGTCAAATCATTTTCATCATCGTAGCTTTCCCTTCTTTAGTGAAACGGAAAATCCACGGGGTAAACAAGTTGAGAGCTGGATTTTTTTTGGTATGCCTTCAAGCCCTAACTTCATGGTGTAAAAAGGGGTTTTTTGCTATGTATTTCAAAATCCTTCTTCGCCACCATCCACTAGAGCCCTCTCCTCACTTGCCATTACTACTCAGAAAATCAGACAAACTTATTCCAACCAGTCAATCAACATTTTCTATCATCCTTTTCTCTCTTACTTATTCAGCTACCAAAAAGTGTGATGATGATATTCCATGTATAAAAATCTATTATCTTCTCGTTTGGGACCTACCAAAAAAAATCCTCCATATACTTATTTCACTTTTCTCCTTGCATTATATATCTCCACTCTCTCAATCGGTATGATAATTCATTGGATGATGATGATGATGGCAAACAGCCTAGTTTCTCGACTTGTTTCCCATAGAATATCTTACAAATACTAATAATATGAAAATATTTCATGTCTTTTTTCTATATACAGTTGGTGTAGTGTTACTAATAATAATATTCTCGAGCAAAAACATGGAAAATTCATGAAGTTTCTCAATTGGAATATACATTAAGGATTCGCTTTTCTACATATCGATGATAACTATTTTTTGTTATCTTGTCGAATTTATGTTGTTGTACAACAAACCAAATCAGTACTGATTTTATTTTGAGTAAAACATTGAGAATACTGATTACATTCTGATTGTAGTAGTAAAGCGTAATGGAGTATTTTTATTCAATCAACATATATGTACATACCTATGTAAATAGAGCTGCTTGTTGTGATTCGTATTAACTTCAAATGCCCAGAATGCGGGCTAAGAATGCTGGGATATGTCGGCATTGTTGTGTTATTTGTTTAATTATCAAATTTTTAGCACTACAAATATATATACACAAGTAGAGTAAATGCATACATACCTATTTCGTCTTGTGTTACCTTAAACATACAAGGGGGCTGCTGTTCTTTTGTTGGTATCTTATACAAAACAAGATGCTTTCTTCTCCCAAGATTTTTGTTGTTGTTCAGATAAATATCACCGAACGTTGACTTCTCACGTTGTGAAGAGCATGCATGTGAAGATAGAGGGATACAAAGGAGAAAAGTACGATGATGATATGATAATAGATACAATGTAATATTGCCAAATAATGTATATGAAGCTGTATTACTCAGGGAAAAAAGAGAAAAAGATATTTGTAACTGGTATTACTCGTCCTCTCTTACTGCGAAGTTAAATATACATACAGAATACACGACATCATCAAGTTTTACATGAAAACTTTTACCATCTTTTTCTTCTTTTTTTTCTTCAAAACTATATCCTGTTACTCACTTTTCGGAGCTTCTTAACTTTTTTTCTTGTAAATTTCCCCTCCTATCAGAGCTTCTCATGTATAAGGAATGTCTGTGGGAATGTTCAGCAAAGATGGAAAGAAAAGAGATATAAATAATGCTAATAATAATAATGTTACCACCACTCACCACTTTAACATGCAAACCCACACAGTCAACGAAGGATGACACAGTTGTGCTAGTTCATTTTAATGTAATAATAAACATGTGTAGTAATGTAAGTATGTAGCGCCGGAATCCCATCACCGCCTTAGTTCAAGGAATTCCAAAGTCCTAACGTTTTTCTATAATTGCATTCTATTGGATATATACTTTAGTAGTTTAGTGTGATGCGCCACTTCATTTCGAAAAAGTATTGTCTTGGCACCGTAAAGCGTATTATAACAAATTCAAAATTCAAAACTTCCATGTAGATGAATAGCTGAATGATTTTTAGTTTGTGTATTCGTTTTCTTTTTTGCGACGCCACTAAATGAGTGAAAACTTGATGTACAGCTAGGAGCTAGTGGTGGATGAAAAGGCTGACAGAGCGTCCACATAAGATAAAGTATAGCTACCTCTCCCCGTCCCGTAATTTAACAAATTATTATACTTTCATATAAGAATATATATGCTACTTACAAATGTTCCCTTTAAAAATAAATTATGCAAATTTCATATTTTTACAAGATAAAAGTAGTTGTACTGGTATAGTAACAACAACAGAAATCTCAGCGATGATGATCATGACGATGTGTTCACATTCATTTGCTCGTTTTTCTCTGCTCAAATAAAAGGGTAAAAAAATGGTACTGGAAGAAGTATGTATACTACGTGTTATAGTTATAAGCAAGCCTTTATTCTACACCGAGCGACTTACGTATAACGTACAAAAAAGTACAGAGATGATCAGGATGATGTTAAAGTCATTTTAGCTATTCTTTTGCTCCTAGTTTTTTTTAACTAGTTTCTTTTTGTCAGTACCTTTCCATCTCTCTAACTTGAATGGAAAAAGAAAACTTTGCTGTTTTCTAGGGAAAATAGGAGAAATATGGAGGTTTTTAGATGCAATCAGACAAGAGGGGTAGCCGAAAGACGCCAAACTAAAAAAACAGAAGTGCATAAAGTTTGTAGATATGAAAGATGCTGTTTTCGTTGCGACAAGAAGAAGGGAAGTATCAAAAAAGAACGGAGAGTAGTTTTGCGTGGCCCCCAAAAAAACTGATGGTTGAATTTCCTTTTGCTGTATTCTTGGTTATGTGTATGAAGAGACGCCGACAGACAGGAGGAAAAGAGAAATGTAGTGAATGGTGGCGTCGACGAGGTCGGTGGTGGCGGCAGCAATGACGACGAGGATGACTCTCAAAATGTTCTGCCTTTCCTTTTATCTATCCATCCGTATACATTCATAGTTGCCGTCTAGGCTACTTTTGTTGTATGTATGTCTTATCCGGAGAAAAAAGAAAGTATCTGGATACTGAAATAGACTTGGTATAGTGGATATATTTAATGGGTGGAAAGGCTCTTGGTTCGAATATAATATCGAAAGTGCTTTTATGCAACTTGTGTAATATTTTATGGAAGATAGAAAGTACGCTGAGTCTGAGAAAACCACTGTTAGTTTCCGTCTTTATCATAAGTTTTGACGAATGGGTTGGTGACGCTTTTATACAGTAAATTTTTGGGTGTACTAATTTTTCGAGACCGTTCTAATTCCCTGCAGTACATTTGGCAGGTTTTTAGCATATTTTCCACTCGATTTTTAAAACAATTTTTCCAATCTTTGGCCAACTTAATTCTTTTATTCATGTGATATCTTTTGAAATTCTAGCTTGGGCTCAGTAACAGGTCATTAAGAGCCATTGGCAAAGTTCAAGGCTCATTTTTTCTAGTAGGGGTTATTCACTTGCATATTTATATAAATTCTTACATATTTCATATTAATGTTGAATGTAGAGGGGTCAAACATTTCAAAATCATTTTGTCCAGCACAAAATGGATTTTGGAGTAGTTACAGTTCCTTACGGCATTTTGTTTAAAATAATAATATCACATCAAGAATACAACATTGCAAAATCACAAAATTCCCATACACATCGAAAAATGTTTTTTAAACGTATTAAATGCCTAAATAATATCAATTTGGTTGGGAACAATTCAAATGCCTATAATACAATCAAATAGTTAAATAGTGTTTATTGCGAAATTATGGCTTATAATGTGTGCGAGGAGCTATGTGTACAGCTGTAAAGTAATGGTACGCTAAGGTAACATTTTGTACTGATCCAGATATTCTAAATTTATTATTATTATTATTATTACGCCCGTAAGTATTATATAAACAAAAATGCAACTATACATATTATCAGGCGAGATGTGCATGTGTTTTATGTAATGTAGCTTTGACAGGAACGCACGTCCACGTACAATGTCAATGTGACATGAATTACGTGAATCCTGTACATATTGCTGAAAATGCAGTAGTCCATCCTTTAACCGCATCACTTGGAAATAGTTGAAATTTGTGTTCCTTCCACCGCTCTATTCTTAAAATTATGTTGTTGCTAAATGCGACTTATATATTTGCAAAATTTGTATAATTCATTTATTTGTTAGTTTTTTTTAATATGCAATATTCAACTATAAATTTTCAAAGTGGGTATAAAGAACCTTTTACTTTTCCCAAGAAAATAAAAGTACATGGAAACTTATGAACGATGTTTCACCCACCGGTTATAACTTCTGTTGGGTGCGTAGTCTGGTTGAGATCCCTCCTAACGCTATCTCATTCACATTTTAACACACAATGCATTCATTATCCACTTTTCTTTTCGTCCTAATTTCCTTCATAAATGAATTTCAATAACCGAACTCGTATCATGATTACCTGAGAATACTTCTGCTTTATTTTTCCATCATATTCATCTTAATTGTCCTAGGTCCTGGATGAAGGAGAAAAATAATGCGATTTTGTGCGCACAGTCCAAAGTTTATCTTAGAAGAGCATATCTGATTTTCCCATTTTTTGGGAGACAAAAAAACAATTATTGTTATTATTGTTGAGAAATTCAGCAATAAAAGTATTTTTCCGATAATTTTTTTTATCGAAATGGAAAAAATTAAGGACAAGTCTAGTAACGGACTTAACTTTTTTAATACCCTTTATTTACAGCAGTAATGAGAAACAAATACTAACAACTTAGATTGAAAATTACTCAAGCATAATGTGTGTTTAAGAGAATTTTTTTGTCGACGAAACTGATATTATGTATGTACTTTTTTTACCCGGATGTTCGATGTCTATAACAATAAACTTACAATAAACAATGTCAAATTTATAAAATTTAATTTTGGGCATTAGTTTCTGTGTAAAAGAATATTTAGCTTCGACGAGCAATAATATCTACGCTAGCATAACTTCTGATCGGCCTGCGATCATTGTAACCTCTCCTTTTATATTGGAGGGCCTGCCATCGACTCGTTAATATCCGATGTCGTTCCCCCTCCTTGTGGCCTGCCATCGATCATTGTCCATTCTCGTTCAATTGATGTGTATCTATAATTGGCTCCCCCTAGACAGCTGTACTTAAACTAAATCTACCCACTAAAGTTTTTAAGGTAACTTTCTATGTGGACATTTCCAACACAATAAAAATGAAATCATAAACCGTCCGTTTAAACTGGATAACAATTAGCTGTAAGACTTGTAAATACGTAGATGATGATACGTCATTTGCTGTAGGTCAAAATTTAAAAAAAAACTCAAATTTTCCTCCATATCTCTCTATATATTGAGATTGTAGGATAAGCGTTCTCAAGATATCGGGCTCACAGACAGACGGACGGACAACTTTAATGATTGCTGTAGCTGATTTAATCAGCTACGTAATAAAGACAAAATAACACGAACAATCTCTAATACATGTAGGTTGTTAACTAGCAAATTGGGTAACGCACGCTTCATATTGAATTTTTTGTACGTGAATTGTAAGTGAAGGGTTACATCATCCATAAAAAGAAGCAAAAAATTTGTCAACTTCCTCTCCACGTATATATGGTCTGTTTGGTGTGGAAAATCACTTGACTGCTTCAGCATTGTATTGGCGGTTGGCCAAACGATACGCTTTTAAAGACAAAATTGCTAGAACCAGAAAAAAAAACACCTTGTACTTTCTGCTTCGAATGATGATCACAATATTTTTTGTCCCTTTTTCAAAAAGTGCAAGGGTAATATTCCTTTCTACTCTTTTACTTACTAGCTTTGTAAAAAATATAGATGTGATAGTATAGTAGTAATAGTAATAATAATATTGTTTTTCTGGCAACTGGATTACTTTTGGATTTCAGTAGATACAATCAGAAAGATCACGATGAGGATGATCATGCTGAAATTAAATGTCCACATTTTCTTCTGCACTTATTACAAACTGCGCTTGCCATGCTATAGTGTTGTTGTTGAGGATGATGATATAGAGTAACTGACACTCGAATATTTCGGCTTTTCTGATGGTGGTGGTACTACACAGCCAAGGTAAACCTAAGGATCAACCCATTACTTTTGATTGTAGAGGATGACCAAAGAATGGGATATATACATATATATATATACATAGGCATCTACTTTTACTGGTGTATATATAGTTTATACTTTTCTTATTTCAGTCATTCATTCAGAAGTGAACCGATAAGGAATAAAAAATTGACCACGCCATAAGAGTATACCATTTCCATAGTTGGGATAAATGTAATAATAGAATGAGCACGAGCATGTGAATTTTAAGCGTGTGTCTACAACTGAAGTAGTAAATCAAGTAAAGAGCATTTATTCCTCTCATCATCCTAATGGATTTTCGTGGAAGATGGCATATCTAAAAAAATGTGGAGCTTTAGAAAGATATATCCGTATACTAAAGAATAAATAGTTATATACATTTTTCGTAAGCGCCGCTCGATCCCATCCACCCATCGTTCCCCTAAGATAAGCAATAATAATGCATTGGTAAGCATAACCTTGATTTTATGGTGAAAATGAAACAAGAAAAAAAATGCACATCGTTTAAAAAGTAAGTAAAGGCAAGCAAGCAGTTTTGTGAAAAAAATATATCAGTTCATTTTGAGCACGATGGCATTTTCGGTGTGAATGTAAAAAAAAGAAGCCTTATCAACAAAGTTAGTGGGGCTGATGGCATGATAATGCTGTGTAGGCATTCCTTTTTTACTTTCACATTTTTCTATATAAACCGTAACGGCTGCACGTTACAAACACACACACACGTCGCAATCCCTAATATAATCAATGAAAATTTTAAAGTCAGTTAAGTGAATGGGAGCAGCAAAAAAGCTTATTTTCCCATCTACACATATGTATTTTTTTTCTATACAAACGAGAGAAAAAAGATGATTACAAAGTTGCACTGCATTTTCTGTTTGTATGTGTGTGCATTGCTACTTATAATCTCAGACTCTGCTTTTTCTCTCCTCTTATTTATTTAGCTTCAGTCTTTTATTTACTTTCACTCGCACGCATTTATATCCGGATCCCTAAAAGATTATTTGTGAAAAAAAGAAAGAGAGAGAGAGAGGAGCGTTCAAGTTACTACAAAAGGAGAAAAAGCTGGAGGGTTTTTGGTTGTTGGTGTGTGTAGAGGTATTTATCCCTTGTCACACACTACAAGTATGTCGGTGTATTGGTTTTGGGATAGGTATGTTTGAACTATCTTGGTTTGCTTTTGAGATTTTTTGTGATGATGTGAGGATATCGACGATGGTGATACCAGGAAGTTGTCTATTTCTAGCGTTTTTTTTTTTGAAGAAATAGGATGGAAAAACAAGTTGTGTGCACTAAATACATAAAAATAAAGAGAGAGAGAGATTTGATATTTTATTTTATATAAATTCAGAAAGAAAAAATCTATATTAGTAATATCATCATCGTTGCAAGCATCACCATCATTATCCTCATCGCCGTTGCCGTCATAATCATCGTAGTCATCATCAAGAACTGAAATGAGAGAAGATGGATATTAGACCGTAAACTGATCTCATTGTGCACGGGTGTGTGTGTGCGTACAGCAATCAAACATTATCGAAATTGAGTAGCGGAGAGAGAGAGAGAGAGAGAGAGAGAACAAGAATGAGACAGAGAAATGTTTTTTCTGTGAATGGTATGCTGTGCTAGAAATTACACTCACGCATCGTCGTGACAGACTACTTCCAGCAACAATGACAATATCTATAACTACTCCTTATACCTCGTTTTGAAGATGATGATGATGACGATGCAATCTTGAAATGCAATCAATGAATGCACTCTGGTGAAAAAGTGTTCTCAAGAATGGCCACAAAAATGCATTAGTCGCGGCAATAGTCAGCGTCAACCTAAAAGATGCTATATACCTTCATGGATTTCTAACATTTTCTTCTTCCTATTTTTTTCCCTCTCTCCGCTACAACTTCTTTTTTTCACGTACTTAAAATGTTCTCAGAGCTGGAAAAGGAGCAATGGAAGAAGAAAATAGTTATTATTTGGATCAGTTCGTTGGTTTGCCAACGATGAACAAGAAATGACATTAGACACACCAAAGAACAAAATTGTTCTAGTGCTGGCGGTGGTGTTTTGGCGGCAAGTCTAGTATAGTTTTTTTGTCGTTCCTTTTTCCCATTCCACAACAGAAAAAAAATTCATAGTTGATGATTAGGTATACATATATACCATTCTTTAGATGTATGTACATCAGTAAAACTCTTACAAAAAAGAAAAACTATTTACTTACCTACATGACTTTTTTGTCGACCTCGACATACTCTCTCCTTGTTTGCTTTGTAGAGAATGGGAAAAATTGGTTGGTTTGCAACTTGGATCGGTCCAGTGGTGGTGGTGGTGGGAAAAAGGTTTTTGTGATGTTCTACTCTAGCATGACTTTGACTTTACTATGTTCTCCAGGTTTGATTGTTTTCTTTGCGGGAAAGAGGGAAAAAAAATTCTTTGCGATTTTTTTTGACTATGAGAAAAAAATTGTGGTATCTTCACATCTACGTAAAAGAAGTTCTACTACACCTTTTTGGGACTATATATAATTTTTTGCCTGAAGAAGATAGGACACCTTTTACTAGTCAGCGATGAAATGCAAGTTTTTGGTATATGTATGCCAGTGTCGTCCTGGGACATGATTTAAAAAAAAAAAACTTTTTGGTGTGAGCAAGTATATTTGAATGTGAAGTTTGAAAAGTGAAATGTGATTCCAACATGATCATAATAATGTTTTATATATCACACAGGGTTCTCCAATGATAATGCTGCTCATTCGTGTTGCTGGTGTGACGTGGAGCGATCATGACCATGATATAGTACTCTATTTTCTCCCAGTGTAGTTTTCAACTAACGAGGAACAAGCTTCTCTCTATTCTCCTGTGGTAATAGTAAGTAGTGTGGTGAACTATGGTGAATAGAAAACGAAATATAGATGCATTCCGATGAGGGTTGGTACTACTCATAATGATGATTTTTAGGGTAAAAAAATCTGATAGGTCACAAGACAAATCAACTTTTCATCATGTAGATAGATATATCTACACAGAAAAACTTGTGTATAACTATAAGTTTATCTGTTACCAAGCTTGTTTTTTTGCGTATGAAATGCGCGGTATATAGTATATATATGGCTGTTGAATCCGAAAGGAGTAAAGTTGGATTTTATGGAATTACTTACGTAATTCAAGTAGATATATGAAGTTGGGATGGTTGTGACAGTCATGGCATTCCATAAATAAAGTCAACTTCACCTTGTTTCAAACAAGGGGGGATGAGAAACTTGAAAAGTTGGAAGATACGTGGGATAGGAACCAAGTCATAAGGTATATATACAAGTACATACATGCATACACACGTAGGTACCTACATGTCGTATACCAAAATGTCTTGTTAATACAAAGTGCAAAACGAAGGAAGCAGTTATATTCAATGCTCCTTTTTTACAAAGATTTTGTTGAAAACTCGTTGTGAAATGAAACACGATGATGAAGATATCACTGGTACTAGTACTATTATTATCATCACGGTTTTGTGGTGGGACCGTCATATTCATTTGTCTCCCTTCTGACGAGCCGCTGAAAAAAATATACACGCAAGATTATTACACATGCATGAACACATTCATGTGTCTTGTAAATGGGACTAGTGTGTTGTAGTATGAGACAATATATTATTGTCATTTGTAGGAATTTAAATGGGAGTGCGTTTTGCGAGTGCGTGGTTAGGCTTGCGATATATATACATATTATATGTATAAATATATTGTGTTTGTTTACTATGAAGGGTAATTGTACGTATGATACACATTTTATGTATATATTTATGTACGTTACTTGATTGTGTGTCTATAAATGGAGTGAAAGCATGAAGAAAGATGTTTCTCATTAAACCATGAATGATTGTAGAGAAATCTGTAGTTTTCATCCTAAAACTCAAGAAAAGAAGACTAATAATAATCGCGATACCATACAAGTCTCATTGTCGACTTGTGGGATTTCAAAAACAGCTAAAGATATGGCACGAAACATGTCTTTTTGATAAGGACGAAACTTCCATTGAAAAGGAGTAAAATGCAGAGAGCTCAAGAGAAGTCTTCAAAATTTCTACTGTTAGTGTCACAGTGCCCCATAGAGGCATTTAATGAATCCGACAGGCATCAGAAGCAGCAGCAGGGATTGTACCACTGCTGCAGTATACTATTAAGCATCATGTTTGTTGGAAGTGCAACGATATGAAAGTTAAAATGAGAGCTAGAGATTTCTATATTCTGAGAGCATTTCTCCCTTTGTGCATGCTTTCTCCCTAATAACGCAAGGATGTCGAGAGACAACAAGACATTCATGTATTTACCTACATATGTATGTAGGATGTTTTTACATTCATACGCATTTACTATTCATTTTGTTGATTCACAACCACTCATTTTTTCAGCTTCCAAATAGAAAATCTTGATTTCATGTCATGTCTTAGGCACGTTCTTTATGCATAAACATTTCTCACTTTGTATTCTTTTTTTTTCATTTTATGTCTACCCTTTTTTTCTTTTCTATTGCTCGTTTACAAATAGTATACATACATGGATATAAGGTGTCCGTGTGCAGTTGTGTGTGATGTTGATGGTGATGATGAGACAGTAAAGCAGTAAAAAATGCATTGCAAAAGTATGTATTATATACATATCTCACTCTCAGAGAAAATATGAAAATGCCTTCATCCCTTTTTATTCTTTTCTTTGCGTTTCTTCACAATTTAGAGGAAAAAATGTGGATCGTGACAGGACAAACGTAAAGCATAAGTGGATGTCGTTGTTGTAACAAAACTAAAAGCTTTTTGCGTATGATCATGCCGGATATACAAGCTTTATTATTTTTATTATTTAAAAAAGGTATATAAAAAATTAAAGAAGCTACTAGTTGTTGCGAGAAAATAAGTGACAAAGATTTACACTGTCAGAGGAAAGAGATGACATTCGTGACTTGCAACAGATTTTTGAGCGACGTTTAAAATTAACTGGAAATCTTACAGTTTGTGTGCTTTCAGAGAATAAAGAGCTAAGGAAAGAAAGAAAACCTCTTGTTTCTTGTGATCAGTGTAATTTTTTTTTAATTTTCAATTATTTTAGGACTAACCAAGATATTTTAAAAGAGTTGCTCAGATATACATCCCAATATAAATGTTTTAATATATTATGAACCCAGAGTAGAGAATGCATAATGTTTCATTGTCATCTGTTGGTTATGGTTTTGGACGATAGACTTCCTAGAAAACATTTATTTAAGCAATTATTTCGGATACACTCTGAAGGTTTGCGAATTTTCTCAAAATGATTTAAAATCACTGTAAATTATGTAGAATTCAATAGCCGATGGGAATAAGAGTACATTTATGTATTTTCTGCAATATTAAGCCATATTTGAAGGTTCATATGATAAACGCCGACGAATCACTTAAAAATCGTTTTCCATAATAATACAGTTTGGCTTTAAAAGTTTGGCGATTTTTTACACCACATTTTGGTTAGGTATGTATATACATGAGTCACCTTTGTATAAATACGTGATTTGAAATCGGAACCAGTAATGGTTTGTGTGGGTCGGTTGTGTGACATTAGTAACATTAAATAAATGAAATATGACATGTGACATGAAGAGATCATTTTTTGTAATACACTCTCTACAACAAATAAAAAGGTTTACTTCAATAATGCATGAACTTAGAACGTCATATTTTTAAAACTTTTCTGTAGATGACATAATTGTAGCCTACTTTTTAAAATGGATTGTCTTTATTGACGCGTCGCACACACTAGAGCAAATAAAAATCCTTCACGAGCGTAAACCTTAAAGGCGCCCTATGATCCCACTTTGTATGCCATTTTTTGAGATTATACGGACATTTTTGCTTTTTGTCTTCCTTTTTTCACATAACAACTCCAAAGTGACATATTTTCAGGTTTAAAATAATCCACACAAGCATATTTTTATGTTATAAAAATATTTTTCTGACCTTATTTGTGTATCGTGAAAGTAAGGACGAGCTCGTATATGCTCGAATCAAACAGGAAAGTGAAACACATTTTATAAACCAACCAAATGCATCCTATTTGAGGCTTTCGTCAGCAGAACTTTTCTTTTTGGTTATTTTCTCTATCTGAAATGATGCAACGTTTAAGAACATTTGGAATTAACACACCTGTGCCGAAAGCTGATTTCAATTGTAAACAAATATTATATACGTCAAAATTGTGGTTTAGTATGAAGTGAAGTTACATAGAGTTTACAACATATTCATTCAACAACATTCCCATAATTCGTTGAAAGGGATGCTGCTGTTTAAAAAGACAAAAAAAACAATCAGGGTATTGTATAGTAAAGAAATCAGTTAAAACAATTCCAAACATGAATGCAACTCATATAGAAAAATCCCATATAATTTAGAAAATACAATATCATACTAAATATAGTATACGTTTCATTTTCTGCTTCATTTTTCTCTCCAGTTTTCCGGCAGTAAATTTCCCCAACTCAGAGTGAAGGAAAATAAATGTTGTTGAGATCGTGATTGCATTATACCAGTTAAATAAAGGTTGCTGACACTGCTGTGCATTTTAAGGAAAACCCCGGAATTCCTGTTTAAAAAATATATATCAGCATGCATTTCTCTATAAAACTTAAATTTATTCAAAACTGATGCATTATTATTACCTTCTTTACAAGAAAACCATTGCCGAGTCAGAATGTGGAGCGAAGAAGAAAAAGAGAAAGTGAGGAGAAAATGAAAAAGTCAGATGAAAACTGAGATAGTTGGGAAAATATGTCGTATTCGTGTGTAGATATGTATATTTGAAAATCTTACAAAGCAAAGGGAAACGTGCATGTGAAACACGTTAGCCCCCAATTTTTAAAAGCAGAGTATTATGGTTAGAGAAGAGAAAGAGGAAAAAGAAAACGCCTGTTTAAAACAGGAAAGGTAGGAGGAATAGAAGGAAGATGGCATGTGAAGAAGAAGAAGAAACCCGGAGAGAGTGAGAGAGAATCACCAACTGGAGACAGATATAGCTCATTAGAGATCCATTCAAAAGTTATCTATCTTGATTCACTTTTGCTTTTTCTCACTCACTCTGACTGGATTCTCAATTATGGAAAAGCCATTTCGTCAGCTGAATATATCAGAGTGTGTGTGGGAGCGAGAGTTAGTGAATGGGACAAACCAGAATTGAACTTTAAAAGCAAAAAAAAGAAGAGCTGAAAGGGACGAAGAAGTGAAAATAAGTAACCACCTCTCATTCTCCCTTTCTTCTCACTCTCTGTGTCTCATATGCGTTTATTCTGGAATTCATTTTAAAATAGAGGAACACAAGAAAAACTTTTCTTTGCAAAGTAACTCCCTAACACCAGTACATAACCGTAACATCATAATAATATATAGTAGTAATAATGCACTATCCATACAATAAGAGAAAGAAAATATACGCATTTCTAAACCGACATTAATATAGTTAAAATTCCATTCGTTCTCATTTTCAGGGCTAGATTAAGTTATCACACACAGTATGTGTGTGTGTGTGTGTGGTAACTTTGTCCTCAAAGGAGAAATTCAATTGAAGGAAACATGGTTTATTTTCTTTGTTTATTTTTGGTTGAATGGACAAAACACTTTTACAAGTAAACTGAATACTTATATAGGTGCATATGTATGTATGTATGGACCTACCTACTACGTCGCCGTCAGCTACAAAAATAATTCATGGATATATGCAAAAAGGAGGATTTCTCAAGTGGCTCTTATGTGCTGTCAGCTGTGCTGTGTTTTAAAAGTTTACAAAATAAGTGTTGATTTGTTTTCAATGTTTCTTGAGCTGAACATTTTGCACTGTTTCGACAACAAACATCAAAAACCCTAGTTGCCTCTAGACTTGGTGGATGAACATGTCAAGCTCATCTCTATTTTTAAAGCTTGTTTTGAGCAGGCAAGTTTTTCTTGATAAACAAGGTTTTTTAGGGTACACGCGAACGCTTTGTTTCATTCCGTCCAGAGAGTGTCGATCGAGGCAAGAGTGCAGGACATCAAAGTTCTGTAAGCGAAATGCCACTAAAAGGAACATATAAATTTTACAATACTTTTACAATTTTACGGTGTCAAAATAAAATGAATTTTCATGAGCCTTATACTAAAAAAGCATGCGGAATAAGACATGACCCTGATGATAATGTTAAGCCAACATACATAATACCAAGTTTGTAGTGTAGTAGAGACAATGAAGTATAAGCTCAATAAAAGGTGCAATAAGTTAATGGACTACAACATTTGGAATGGGATGACAAGGAAAAAAACTTCTGAATCACTGTTCTAGAGGCAAAGGGAAATGGAAAAACAAGGACTCGTTGCATTGTAGCTTCTTTTCCCCGTCCACCATTGACGGGAAAGGGAACACAGGAAAAAAATATAATACAATAAGTAAACGAGCCCATTTTGTATCATGGGCCCATTTAGATTTTTTTCAGATTAGTTTGCAGTGTTCCAACAAGGGAAAATGATAAAACGCAATACATAACAACTGTAATAATATTGAATATATAACCAAATGCTTACAGCAATTTGGTTGCAATCTAAGAGTAGAACTTTGGCATCATCGTCTTGTAGCTGTTGTTGTAGTAGTATATGAAGTCCAGGCATGCCAGGACGCATTTTCCAAGTTGCTACTAAAGGAATTTCTATATAGTTTGTATATGTTTATATATACATGTAATAATATTTATGTCCGTCTTCACAGACGGTAGAGATGATGACGTTTGTTGGGAATCCGAAAAGGAGATAATTTACTGAGATTCCGTCGGCAGTTTTTCTTGCTCACAGAAGGATGATAATGATGACTTGAAAGAGAGTGAGAGAGTAAAAGCATTCTCTTCCCATCCAACCGTGCCATCACGATACAACTTCGCGGTCCACTTGTTTATTTTTTTATTTTTTTTACTTTTATGTTACAATATAAAACGATAAACACTGATGATCAAAATGATACAATATTCCGACGTTGTTGCACCTCTGCATGGTTTGTCTGTCTCTCTGCACATGTTGTTTATTTGTAGTGTGTTTTGTGGAAAATACAAACATCTCAAGTGTATAGGTGCATAATTCTTGTTTAACCTCCAAATGTATGTATGTGTGTACGTCATAATAGCCTCAACGTTTTTTTCTTCTCTAAAGGATAAATTGAATGATGTAGATGGTAGTTTACTTTCGCTACTTTTGTACATCATTGTTATTTTATGATTACAACAATGTTTTTTCTGCTTTTGATAGAAAAGATTGCTGTTGTCATAAAGTAGCAGTTGAAAGTCTTGTTGAGAGCGAAGGATTTTATAAATTATACTAGAATAGTATGTTCTATAATAAATTGCTCATCCAACCAGCTTTTCAGAGCAGGAGTCAGAACTAGAGCTATGATGGCCTATGTTGTTTCCATTACGCCGCGTTCCTTTTTCTCACAACGCTTTTGTAGCAGTTGGGAATCGTCAGGGTTGGGCAAAACACGACGTACAAAATGTATGTAAATGCGAAAAGTACGTCATCTATAACCGCCATCATGCGAATAGTAGGGTTGGAAATAAAAGACTTTTGATATGCAAAATAACGGGAAAATTACTCTTTGAATCCAGTATGAAGTCAACCCATGCGTACACAGAATGTGTACACATATGTATTTATTTATTCATTCTCAATTTCTTTCGAAGTTATGCTTATAGACAATGCATTACAACTTTACTGTCATTTTTTTAACCTTTGGTAACAATTGTCCTTAACTCGTGAGCCTTAAATTTGGGCATCAGTTCTGATCTACTGCAGTGATATATGTGCAAAAATGAAAATTACCACAGCGTTGAAAAGAGATCGACGATAATTTGGGTTGCTTTTGGAAAAAAAAGTATATTGGATCGACAGGTCGGACAAATCAGATTTTTTGAGCAACATGAGTATAATGAGCACAAATTTTTTAACTTTTGCCCCTAACTTGTTTACTTTTTAAACACATAAAAATGTTCCGTTTTCATTAATAAGTCAAAAATTAATAATTAACGATTAAAATACGATGGTACTAAGTTTAAAATGAAAGTTATACATACGATTGGTTTGTTATAATTTTTCTTGCATTTCCTCAAAATGATAATATTTTTATGTTAATGTGACTCATTTTCTTCCATGAATGTACGGAGGGTTCGTTAAATTCACAGGCTTCTCTTCTAACTAAAAAGTATTTTGTAGTTTTGGGGGCAAAAATAACTTTGGCGTGCCCAAGCCTGGGCATCACGATGATGTTCGTGCGGCATTGTGATGTGACATGGGGATTGTAGGATAGTCAGCTGTATTGGCTGCCAGCTTTACACTCTATTCCACCGGACACGGAAGTTGTGAACTTTGATGTCCGCTGAGAAAAGGCTATCATAAATTTGTGCTTCTTTCTTTTATCCATGTCCGTCGTCTATTCCACTTTATTTCATTCCTGTTACGTTCCCCCTTCAACAAACCCATCGTTCTTGTTTTTTTAATATTTCCAAGTAGTGAAAGTATCTTCATAGCAGGGC
Organism: Zhuqinia jingwanae; assembly: GCA_027744095.1. NCBI lineage: Eukaryota > Metazoa > Arthropoda > Collembola > Entomobryomorpha > Paronellidae > Zhuqinia > Zhuqinia jingwanae. The sequence goes on along the minus strand of JAHZNC010005203.1, from coordinate 20,271 downwards.
TGAAGCGTACATGTCTGTCTGCCAACATAAAACCACTTAAATCTGAAACATGCCAAGATAAATATATAACAATAATACGTCCGCTAGGGTGCGCTCGTAATGAACACGATGCTGCTTTCATTGTCCAATAATAAGCCACATATACACAATAAGTTATAACCTCTTTAACTCATGCCAGTAGTATCGCTAATTTTCTATTCACGGTTATGTTTTTGTTTTTGAGCATGTTACTCGGCCAAAACAACTTGATTGTGTGTAAATACATTTATTTACTCTTACTGTATATAGATATGTGTGTATTTTTATAGCAAGAAAATCTGGCAAATCCCATGATACTTTGGAAAATCGCTCTTGTCACATCCAACCAAACTGTCTTTTTGCTTATGGTGCTTAAGAATTACAATTACCCCGTCGTTATATTATATGAGACTGAGATTCATACGTACATATTAACTGGTGTGACCTCCACAAAATACTCCTTAACCAATTTCTTTACAAGAACTCGAAGAATAGAAAGAACTATAATGAAATAAAACATTACGGGTACAGAAATATTACATATCGGATTTTGAGTTAGTCTTTGTGAGAGTGCTTTTTGATAGCTTAATTGCTCATTATTACATGACGAACAGGGATGGTGGTGCAAATGTGTAATGGTCACGATACGATAATTACATGGCAATTAAAACTAGTTTAATTGGTATTTTATATACAATCTATTATACTGCGCTATAAAAGGTAACAAAGATAAGCGAGTTTTACCAAAACTTGCAGTTTTGCTTCAATTGCAAGAGTGTGTTTCAATCCCAGTAAAAAATGAACGCTTTTGATCAAGTAATACTTGCAGATGAAATGATTTGAAATTTCATACATATGACTTTGAAGCTTAAAAAGGGGATAGAAGAATAGAAAAGTAACTAAATGTTTTTTTTTTGGAATGAAGAAAGGGAAACATGGAAGATTGAACTAGTTGGATGGGGTATGGAAAATGTCATGATGATAAAGCCTGTTAGGAGATAGTGTGACTACTGTCATCATCCCAGAGAGTAAATGAGATGAACTTGAAGTAGAGAAGCAAAGAGGGAAGAAAAAAGTGAGTTTAACAATCTCTTTATTTCCCTCAATTCCCCTTCCCAAGTTTCTTGGTTGCCATTGTCGATTCAACAACTTCTTCATTCCACATTCAAGCCTGAAGGAGTAATAATGTTTGAAAGATCATGATGGCGATGATGATGTGGGTAATGGTGCTGTTGGTGGTAGTAGTCATGCCGATATAAGTGTATACATGCCTATATACATAAGAAAAAAGAACAGTAGCAGCAGACAGAAGATCCAATGATCCAAACTTGTCCCAGTCTGAGATGCATATACGAATATATATGGTAGTTGTACTGAGTACAGTTCCTTTCTGATTCTTGGTGGGACTGTGTACAAGTGAAGGATTCGGAAAAGGAGACAAAATCTCCCATTAATGATATAGTGCTTTTTACACCAAAGGGGGTATCATAACATCACCATCTCTCCTGTCATCAATGCTCCCTTAATGAGATAAAGACGAAATCATCACAGTTTTGCAAGGTTATTTTGCTTCTACTTCTGCTACTACTAATATTACTGCTACTATACTTTCTCTCTATCTCTCTCCCGATAATGTAAAAAGCATTATTAGTTTTTGCATAAAACGAATGTTATATAACTTGCTGCTTGTTACACTATTCACCATTACCACTTGAGTTACTTATTATTACCTTTATTTCCATTATCACTCTTTTCTTTCATATATTTCCATAGTTATTCTTCCCATTATTTGCTGGCGCATCTTCCCGTTTTATTGTTATTCTTACCACACTGATTTCAGCCAAACACACGTTTTAATCACTCATCTTTCTCTAAAAACACTCCAACTCTTTTAGAGTCCATTTCACATTTTCTCCTTGCAGCTATATTCATAGATAAAAAGAGAGTGGGTGAAAGAGAGAAGAGAGAGCACCTAGGATAGTAATAATAATAATGCGGAGTTTGGATGAATGAATACGAGTTTAGTAATAATAATAGTAATAACGTCACTCATTTAATGGGGCATCCAAAATGGGCTCTTTTTATTCTTTTCTTCACTAACAATTTTCCCATAGAACGCTTCTGTTTTCCTAGTACCGCTTTTGAAACGCAAAAACTACTATTATTCAAATATAAACAATAAAAAATAAACCATGTCTACTTGCTTTCTATGTAAAAAAAAATTTAGCCCCGGCAAACCGATGATGATGATCATTTTATTTCTTTACAAAATTCATTCATCCATTTCATTCAACGTAACCTGTATTTTTTGTATTCACACTTTTTTTTAATCATTAAGCTACCCCTTTCTTCTTTTTTTGTATTAAATTGGACCAGCAGTTTTACTATTTGATGAAATACTCATGCATTTAAGTAAATAAACAACATTTTCAATTTCAGTGATTACCACTAACCTTGTCTTCATGAATTCAGTGCTCTATGTTTGTATGTGATGATCCCACAAAAGCGCGTGTTTTCGTTCATTGTATTCGTGGATGCGTCAAGTGTCTGAAATGCCAGATGAGTGTACATTTAATATGCATGGAACACGTACAAAAACAATGAATTGGGTATCATGGATCTCACTCCGATGGGAATTAATGAGAGGAACGTATAAAGTTGAACTGAAAAACGAAAAAAAGAATGAAAAATAAAACACATGCATATTAATAAGTACACATACATAGTCCCCTCTCTTGAATAAATATTATCCCAGTCTAACCATTCACCATTGGATTACGATTGCACTAGGGTTTCAATATTTATGCATCTACTCTTTTTGATTTTTTTTGACTGTGCTTGCTATATATGCATTGTGAGTTAGATAGATTGATAGAGACTTTATTTAACAGTTTACAGGCGCCAGTCATTAATACAATGTCTAGCATTATACCCTAACACGCATTTCAGGAGTTATCTTACTAAATTTTTAAATTTCAATTTAGGGTTAAAGAATGAAAATGAAAGGGTTATCCTTAGCAGATGTAGCTCTTTAAATGAGCTGGAGAACCACTAAAACTGAAGGCCTCCGTGTCTCGAAACATTTATCATAGTTTTTTAAAATGACAAACAGTGTTTGTTGCACATTTGAATTCATCCACATGGTTTCAAACATCATCTGCAAACCACAGCTACTGCAGTTGCTGTAGTAGTAGTAGTGAAAAAATTCTCTTGTTTTTATTTTCTATTAAAATAACAAATATGATTATGTACCCTAAGCTAAGCTAAGCAGGAATGTAGTAGTAAATACATACACATTAAACACAGGTGAAACAGGTACTTTTACACAAATATTTGTTGTATACCTATATGTATTACTGTTGCGGAACAAACTTTCTTTTTTAAGAGGGACAATAAATTGTTGCAAATTGTTTAACAAGCCGTGTATACTTAACAATAATACACTTAAGCAACTCTTTTGTGTGCATAATAGTCTCATTTCCTTTGGTTACTTTGTAAAGAAAAAAAAGGAGTTGACTATTATAGCCTCATTTTACAACAAATTAAGCTGCACTCAAACTCAACTCGAAACATAAGCGCTTCTTGAGAGAAAGACAAGAGGAATATATACCTAAAATGTGAAAGTGGAAAGGCAAAGAAAAGAGGACTTGTCAGCTTAGCTGGATGCATTGTGTAAGATGATCATCATCATAACACCTACTACCTTTTCTTTACAAAAGGCTTCTTCTCATTTTTTCTTCTTCTTTTCTTCACAGAAAAAAGTTTTTTTTTATTCTGAAAAATATATATTATTCTCTTATAGTTACAGAATGAATAGAATTATTTTATTATTATTATTATTATTTTAAGATTTAAAATAATCAGTGTTGGGTTTTCATTAAGCAAATTTTGTTACTGGGGAAATGAGTGACAAAGGAAAATTTGACCGCCAAGTTTTATTACGGTACTTTTATTACTCATTTTTAAAGCTTTTAAAACTCTTAAGCTTTTGAACCATTTATAACAAAAATGCTTACTAAAAAGATTAAGGCTTGACTCGACATCTTTAAACTTTATAGCTTTTGTGGATGATATAATGATGATGATGATGATGATGCAGGTAGTAATAAAAATGGCTCATCCTCCTTTTTATGAGCTCAACAGCACAATAACAAGGACGAAGGATATTATATTGTTATGATTTGTTGTATAATTCTTTTTATCCAAATATAAAAAGGGGTGTCAGTAGTATAGTTAAACCTGCAAGGTACATGCTGAGGATTTAGTCACGCTCTCACCAACTTAACAAACAAAAAAATACCCAAGAAAGACGGTTGTATCATCAAGGCTTTTTTCGTATAATTTTTTTCTTTCGTGTCGAAGGAAAAGTAGGCTGGATTCGTCAAAAGTGAAAGCTAAATAGGATGAAGGTGTAATACATATGAGTGTAAAGGGAACCTCTATATTATTATATGCATTCTTGTTTTCCGTTCAGTTCAAAAACATGTTTAAGCGTATTTATCACTTTAACATAATATACACAATTCGTGGCGGTAAGAGCAGCAGCAGCAGCAGGTAGGTATGTTCCTTTCATGTGCTTTGAATTGAACACACCTTCGTGTCATTGTCGAACTACCTATGTGTATCCTGGCTGCCAAAGTGAAGAATAAAAAGTATTAACATTATTTGAAGAGGTGTTGACACGCGATATGAAAAATTGAGCGGAATTCCGTAACTTTCTATTTCTCATTGACAGATTTTTTTTGCGTTATACCCGCCTCTATGATATACCTATATAGTGTGTAAGTGGGTTTGCTTCAATGTAAATAGGTAGGTATATGAAATTGTTGATAAAATAGAAAATAAGTCAGAAAAAAGTGAAGAAAAAAAAAGAATGGGAGTACTCGCATTGCCGGCAACAGTTTCTTGTGGATTTACAATTATCTACTATTTGCATTGTAGTGTTGTGTAAATAAAATTTTCTTGTCACCGTAACCCTCCCACATGACATATACATACATACCTGCATCCACTCCTACACATATACCCATACAGCTGCTCATTCATACAACCATTTCTATTTTTTCCGGCTTTTTTCCACTTACTCCACACCACACATCATTTCCGTGTTAAGCATTTATGAGTTTTGTGATTCACTTTGAGCTCAATTCATATTCTCCGCTTTCCATCATTTTTTTTTCCTCTGTAACTTCACCAATCGCTTTTTGTCAACCCAGGTGCATATACGCAAATAAAACAGCATGTTAGTTAGCTTTATTTCCTCTGGGGATCTGCTTACCCTCTTCACCAGATATACCTCTTCACACAAAAACATGCTGGTTGAACAGGAAAATAAAAAATATACACAATAAAATGCTGTTTCTCCCTTTTTTTGTGCTAACCAAATAGGAACTAGTTAAGTGGAGGAGAAAGCAACAAATAACACGTAACCTCATAACTGTGTGCACCCCATTTGACATTACATGTCATGGTTTTTTTTTCTTTTCAAAAAACATTCACACGATCTAAAAGCAGTACGGCAACACCACAAAAACAAAGTGTATATGGCTCAACTAGCCATTGCATTGTTTTTTTTGTGGTGGCGATAGTGGTGGTAGCGGCCGTTGTCATACTACTTGTGCGCTTACATATACGTTCATTAGATATCCTACACAGATATTAAATATAATATATGTATGACAACATACACACAAGAAAGAAGAAACAAAAAAGAAAAGAGGCTGTAAAGAGGAAATATCCCTTGGGAACGACTAACACGCTCGCTCCTCTTGTTTAGCCTTTCTTTTACTCTCACCACACTGGTGGTGCAAGAGATTACATGAGCATGGTAGTGGTAGTGGAAACATTGAATAAAAATAAAAATTCTTCTGTGACATAACATTCTTCACACTTCACACTCTCGTCAGTCGGAGGACGTAAGAAAGCATTTTATGTGTGTTGTGTGGTACAAGGGTGGTTAAACAAGCGGTGATGGTGGTGGTGATACTTCTAGAGACCGGAATGTACACTGTCATTATCACCTCCTCCCACATAGCATGAATTGAAACATACAACACTTTTGTTCATATTATTATGATGCTGGTGGCATGGTGGTGGTACGCTACTGCTGCTGGTGTGTTACAGACCTTGTTGTTGATGTTGATGGTGTAGTCTTTGTAATGACATTATTACTCGGGAAAAGAAGTGGGATAGCAGAGAAAACGAAGAATTGAATAATAAGCAAAGTGAATTCTAGCTTGTTTTTTCTGCCGGCTCGTCGTTGTCGGTACCTCTCTCCCTTTCCTGGCTCGTCGTTCCCAATACGTGCCAAGAATTTAAGTGGAGTGTGTCGCTTTCCCCCGTAGGCACATATGTAAAGAGAAACTATAGCACTCTTCTGATTTTACAGGGAATGGAACGTAACGTAGGGACTGTGCAAAATGGATGAGAAAGAAAATGAGCTTTTATGATAACAACGAAAAAATGCGATTTGATTCGTGAAGAATTTGCGTAAATGACTAAAATGTAGTATATGTCGCATTGTTTATTCTTTTGGAAGAAAAAAACGTGGTATATTAATCTTAATCGACATTTTCTTTTTCTGTTAGAATCTCTTTGTTGAACCAATCAATCAATTTCATTGAAGAAGCGTGTGATAATCACTACTTGAGCCAGACAGTAAGTGATGTCAAGCAAAATGACATTTTGACTCTCTACTATTCTTTTCTCTGATCCTGTGAGTGAGTGTGAGTTTTGGAGAGATGATTATGTTGTCACAACGGGATACATTCCAATAACTGGGTAATAAAGAGTAAGACTTTTTGATATGAAAAAATACGGAGAAAATATCATCATTTTTTTGCAGGGTATGAGAGAAATAAGTAATCTTCTCCCGTCTCGTCTCCCTTTCTGTTTCTTTTTGTGTATCGTTTCTGGAGCGCTTACTTAATAATGTCAATGGGATATTGGGATCATATTATATATGTACACAGTAATCTCATCTTGGATTTGATGTCAGTCAGAACTACTTAAATATAATAACTATATATGGCAAAGTTGGTAAAAGACCAGAGAAAGGATGCACCATCATCAATGACCACTAGTACTCTCTCTCCCTCTCTCCTTCTCCCTTTCTGCTAACCGTTACCAATGGTGTCGTGAGGCAGACGATGGAAAAGAAGGAGAGATGGTCGATCAAGTAAGTAAGTGGAAAGATAAATCCAATTTCTGGTATTGCACAGTACACAGCATCTCACTTGATTTTGTACCCCACTCTCCTTGGTTCTTTGGTGGGTTGAGTTGAGACATTTTTGGGGGAATATAGGAGCAAGTGGAGAGAGTAGGAATGGAAAGAAAAAGTCAAGAAGAGTCAATGGATTAAAGAAATCTTTATACTTCGTCGAATACAAGAAGAAAGTATGAGATCACAGAATTTCTCAGAGCAGAAGGAATCATCATGTCCCAATAATAACTACTGGAGTTAGGCACTTGGAAAATTTTCTAGTAATCTCTGCTCGACTTAGTCTCCCTTTTTCAGATGTTACCGGGTTTTTTGTGATATTGTCCTATTCACATGATCATCCTCATCACATCACAAGTACATGAGTTATTTCCCAATGAAATTTAGAAACAAGAAGCAATTTGAAACACGTCAATTGAAAACGTATATACATATAACGAGAAAACCATGGTAATGTAGTTATTCAACGACTATTATCTTTACTCGGGCAACAGTGATGATATAAATTTGTAAGTAATTCATTTAAACATGAGGATGATGTCGGATATAACTATATATTGTCTTGCTTTAATGCCAAAGGAGGGTGTGTGCGTAAAAATAGAAAGGATTCAATTTGTATTCCACTCGAGTTTCTATTTTGTGATATTTTTAGGCAACGTGAGTTTCAAACTTGAATGGATGACGATATGATGAACATTCAATATACGCTCTGCGTCTGTTCTGCATGCACCCAGTTCCTTTCTTTGTGTCCTGGTGTTGACCGTTGTCTTATAGTAATTGTGCCGATGGTGGTTACGAAGTAATTCAGGAATTGAAAGAAAACCATTTATTCAAGAAGACGAAAAAGTAAAAGAAGCCTACGATGATGAGAGGAACCAAATATGGCTTCTTCAAGAATGTGCTTACAGGTTAGCATTATGACTTTTTTTGGAGAATAAACCTTTATTTGGAGAACTAGACTGAGAAAAAATGTAAGACACAATAATATAGGACTTTTCTTCTTACTTTTCATTTTTACCGAGTTTTCTCTCCTCTCCCTCTCACTGTATTGACCATGGTCCTCCTTAAAATTGAAGTTCTGTTCTGCTGGGTGACAATTCAACTTGAAAGGGGAAGCTAAAAAAATACTTTAACAGGACGAAAAAAAAGACATAAGAGAAGAATAAAAGACAGACAACAGATATATAAGAACCTACTCCATTCCGGTTTATAGATACTTTACCTTCACAATGAAATAACGTATGGAGCAGTTTAACTCGATTTACTTGAAGAGGAAGGAAGCATTTAACTCAAAAGTAAGCCGTATTTCTCCTGAAGAGAGAGAAAGAGAAGAGAAAAGGTCTTTTACCTTTTCTTCTTGTTGGCTTCCTGTTAGTATGGCCTTTCCTTCCTTTTGGGGACAAAAATATATAAAAATGTCGGGAAAAATAGCGTGTCATCATTTTCCTGTTTGTTGCTGTTCTCGTTGTGCGGTTTTTTCATCTTAACGTTTGCGGATATGAACAAACATGACATTACCGCACAAACAGTAAAAGTGTGTAAAACGGAGAAAAAATATTTTGTAATTTTTATAACATCATACATAAATGTATATGTAGTCTACGATGGAAAATGCATTGCGGTCGATTTAAAAAAAAACTATAGTGTGCCATATACAGCGACATGAATTTTTCGCTTTGAATCTGGCTACGATAAGATCCTTATGTTATTTGAAGGAAGAGTCCAAGAATTGATGGCTTTGGTTGGTCAAGAAGAAAAATGCTAAGTAATATTTCCTTTGAAGATTCACTTTGAATGATTTCATTACAAGAGCATAATATTTTAAAATCATACACAAGGTACAAAAAAAATATATATTGGTCAGGTATATATTTTGATGTCTGAAGAAGATTATATTCACCAAACACAACAAATGATGCTGTTTGTTTGAATGGATGTTTTTGAAGATATAACATGATTTTTCTTTCCCTGTTGTTTTCTCTAATAATTTAGATCACTGGCGTGCTTCGGAATACAGGCCAAACCGTCGTGTTCACAGCGGACAGGGGAGGTCCTCGAGTAAACATTTCAGGGGGGCCGTTGATGTACCGGTACCAATTTGAAGAATTGTACATCCACTACGGTCCAGAAGACGTCATAGGCTCAGAACATCTCATCCAAGGAATCTCCTTCCCAGCAGAGGTAAGATGGAGTATGGATAAGGAATAAAAAAAGTTACGAAATAGGAAATAATATAAATGAACAACAACAAACAGCGGCAACAAAAAACAACAACAATAGATGGCTGTAGAAAGGTTTCTGTACGCATTATTTCTCTAGCGCGTACATAAAAATCAAAATACACTCCAGACCATGTTGTGTCGATAGCACAAGAAAGCAATAAAATGGAACAAGGAAGCGAAATAAATTAGTTATCCAACTTGCTGTTTCCCCCATAAAGCCATCAGACATAAATTAAAATGATAAACTTCCTGAAAAGAACAAAAGGCACACAAAAACAAGAATATCGAGAAAGATAGGAAGAATAAGAAACATAGCACATAGAAATGCCGAATCTCACTACTACTACACCCACTCACACAATCTATGTGTATCTAACAGCATGCACACATATAATAAGTGTACAGCTGATATTCCATTTGTATTTGTTTCCAATTTTCTTTCGCAATAATAATATAAGTAATAGCTGACCTCTGAACTTCGCCTCTTTTACCTTTTGTTTTTGTTACGGTGATGGGGTTGGGGCAAAACGAGAAAATAGTTTATTCTAAACCTGAGGCGGATTTATTATGAAGGCAATGCAAATGTACGCACTTGCAAATAGAAAAATTCGAATGTTGCGTATACATTTTTGAGTGTGATACGACTTTGCAAAGCGGGAAAATTAAAAAGTCAGTTGATATTGTAAAAGTTCTATCGATATTCGATTTGAATATGATTTGCACATAAAAATGTTTTGTGCTGCTGTGTCTTTTGCTTTTCTCTCTGTTAAAATAGAAAGTAAAAAACAAACTGGAATGAAACATAAATTCTATATGCATGCATGCCCAAAGAATGGCAGTAGAAAACAGCGGCAAACGGTTCATTTTTTAAAATTACGCTACATAGGGCAAATATCAATTTATCAAGCAGGAAAAGCAAACAGTAAACGTTTATCTAACGAGTCAAACATGCTGCTGCATACCACGTCTTGTACTCAAGTTTTTAAAAAAGAACATTTTTATGCACTAAAAAGAATCTATCTATTATATATTCTGTGCACCAATTGCTTGAAATATTTTTGCAACCACGCTTTGTTAAGCAGCCTTACTTGTTTTTTTTTTCGTCCATGTTCGACTGGCAATGGAAGAGAAAGAAATGTGGTAATTTGTTTGCTCACTTTACAATCCTGACTGTAATGGAGTATATAGAGAAGGAAGGGAAAGCCGTGGGAACCTTGCAAATGTTTTGTAGAGACTTTACACCGTATTATTTTTGTCATGATGGCTCATATATAATGTCAATACATGTAGTGGAAAAAGAGTCATTGTAATCGAAAAACTAAGTACATGTTATTATATCGTAAATACGTAGAAAGAAGCTTTTTATTTGGTGCACTTCCATGCAGTTCCACACATCCCCATGGTTATCAAATGAGCCGGTTTTTTTTGCAAAAAAAATACCGCTACGCATTCCATCCCCTTTCGAAGGGGTCGCGGGTTTTGTTTGAAAAGATGGGGCAGGTTGCCCGTGTGTGTATGGTATTGTATATTTTCTGTAGTTGGCAAAACAGAAAAAGTATGCCAAAATTGGTAAGAGCTTTTTTATACGAAAATATTTGCACATAACAATCTAGCAAATTACTTATACTATTTGAGAATGCATAAGAGTTTAGTCGCAAAAGTAACAAATTTGAAAAGTCAAACTTATTAAATTACTTATAGTACGTGTACAACGTATACAAGAACAAATCAAGAATACTAGGATGACACGTTTGATGTGGATGTGCAAGTCTCACGGTAAAATTTAATGTTATCTTATTGCATCCGTCGCAAATGCCATTGCAGTTCATCCTGTCTCAGAGGTCTGAAATTTGTGGTACTCTTTACTTTCCAAAATCTTTAGCTTTTTATTTCTTTCGATGTGCTGGAATCCGAGCATGCCAGTAAAATATGGTAGTAGTGCATATTAGACGCATATGCGACGATAGAAATCTTTACACTGTAAACAACTGCTCTTACAGTTTTATGCACCAGGAATCAAATGCAGCAGTGTCACAGTCACATTCACATTTGATATTATTATATTATGATTATTATTGTGGTAGTCTAACTATAAACACAACTAGGAATTGGGTGCTGTGTGAAAGGATGGAGGATTTTATGCAAATAAAATGGAATTTTATGGGTTTTCCAGCTGCAGCTTTACGGATTCAATGTGGAGCTCTATGCGAATTTGTCAGATGCCCAGCAAAAGCCAAATGGTGTTGCTGCCATTTCCATCATGATCCGAGTGTCGGTAGGTTATCAATTACGTTTATTATTATTATTGTGGATAATAAAAGGTATACTAAATATAACACTTTTGGGATTCCTGCTGCTCCCCCCTTTTGTTATCATTTTCTATCAAATCCATTTACAAATCTTCAACTTAAATTATTATTGTTGCTTCTATGTATATAACCACTGGATAAAAGTGAGACAGCAATAGTTTCTGCTTGATAAATAGTAAAATTTGAATTTATTACTTTCCTCTTTTATCTGCTCATTTCCATTTCTCGACTGATGTCACCATTTATTGCCAACACTTTTTTCACCTTTTGAGAATCAACATTCAACTGTGAGTTTATTCACTTATAAATTACCGGAAACAATGTACAAATATCCATGATTTTTTGTATATGCTAACAAAATACTGACTTCTTAAATACACATCGAACTTATAAAAAACAGACAGTTTTCATTGAAGCTTTTTATCAATTTATAATTTTATTATTAGTATTAATAATATTTTATAAGAGGTTTGCACTGCAAACAATCAAGCAATAGTAGCACAACCAATATACCTAATAATATTGCATTTTATTCACGACATATTATTGCAAGGTATGCGCATAAGTTTACCTACATAATATCAATTTATCCAGTATGATTAGTGTTCACGTGCAAAAAACCATTTTGTAAAACTAATCTTTGTCAATATTATAACTATAACTTATGTATACAGGTAATTACTTATATTAACCGTATTGTGATTTCCTAACCTAGCTATTTGAAGATGCACCCTTATATGAGTCGAAATTAAACTATAAAAATGTACAAATACGTGTATTTTGGCACAAATATGATGTTGTTTGCATACTGGGTATATTGCACCCACTGTAAAAGGGAGAGGTCAAACACCTGTATAAATAGCGCATATTTTAGGTTTAAAAAACATACATGTCTATGTGTAAAGAAAAGAGTTTAAAAAAATATGCTTCAGGCACTTTCATTTTTGTAGTAGGGATACGAAACCAAGTAGATGTTATCTTAAGAAATGGTATGAAAACCTAAGAAAGTTTTATGGCATTATATTTTACTAAAAGGTAATTTTCCACCCAGCATGATTCAACGACAACAAAAGAAGCATAATTGCAGTTTACATCACTGTAATTTCCTTCTTGAATATAATGCTTTGCTAATTTAACAATGTGTTTGAGATTGTTGTCGTTCTTATTTTCAGGATGAAGACATGATGAAACCCCCCAATTCCGAGCTCAGAATCCTGACAAGTGTTTTAAATCAAATCAAATTCCGAAGTAAGTTTTCTTTGTATAAAGTATACTTAATAATGATGTGGCATTATACAAACACTTTGTCCTGACTTGATACTTAATGTTTAAAAAAAATTATTTCCTTCGTGAGTACTAAATTGTTGTCAAATTTCAAACTCCAAAACACAATTAATCTTCAAAAATATGAAAACTAGAAAACATACTTTGTACTGAAGTAGATTTAAGTTAATAATACTAGGTTCATAAATACACGAAAATATATTGATGTCAAGCCGAAAATGTGTGTTTATTGGCCTTACAAAACTTAGAATTCAATAGTTCCTAATTGTTAATGATATTTAACCATATTACCAATATGAAGTATAAAAATGCCTATTCATATGACGTCAACATCAGACACTCAACTAAATGCTCTGTTTTTACAGCTCAGCATTAAACTGTAAACATTGTAGTTCTCTTAAATGATTTACCAAGGTAATAATAACTATAAAACGTTGCCAATCTCGACGTCTTGTATTTTCTTCTCAGCTAAAAAAATATGCAGATATATATATTGTAAGTCGTTGACACTAATGTAAGTACCCAATTCCTTCGTGCACCAAACAGCTTAAAATCGAATCTAAAATATGCTGGCATACGTTTCTAAATTTTTTACTGCCTCGTTGCTGTTTTGAAATTTCGTTATTTATTTAAATGTAAAATAGATGCTTAAAACTGTAATGTAAAGTGTTACAAGACTCGTCCCTTTATATACGTAGCTTCTACCAAACTTATGTGTATGGAATAAGTACCTTATCAGATTAGTAGCACACACAAATCTGCTTTAAGGAAGGATTGTATAATATGTCGTGCTTGGTTGCTATATAATGTTTGAAATGCTGAGTAAATAAATATTATTCAAGGAAATATTAAATGAAGCGAAACAGCAACAAAAAATATTAATATGCTGACTAGACAACAAAAAGCAAAATAAACTGAGTTTCTTTCCATTTCTGTGTACGTATATATATAGACCTATATATTTATGATAACTGTGGCTACAATAAGCTGAGGTTTACCGCTCATAAGTATTTTTTCATAGTGTGTGAGAATATTTGTACTTTACTTTCCTTGGAAATAAGAATTCCACGCCGCCTGCTCTAGTACTACTCACAATATTATTATTATGGCAAAAAATGGAAAGAATAAGCGAAATGGGTAAGGGGATTAAGAAATCATCAGGGTAAATCATTTGTAATGTGCTGTCTCATACATTTGCTTTGCTAAGGAAGACAAATCACGGGCCGTGAGAAAGAACAAGGCTTCTTTGTACAATGCAATGAGAGCATTAACTTTTTTTTCTTGTCTTCGGAGAGTATTCAGAGAAAGTCAGCATCACACATGAGGAGTCAGCAGCAACCGTCATCACACTGCTGCACGTAGTGTTTTTGTTGCTTGTTTTTCCCTTAACCACCAACCACCGCCGCCGCCACCACCTTTTTCTTCATTTTTTTCTCTTAACTTTCCTTCTTGGTATTCCCATCTTTTTTCCCGCTTCGAAAAGAAAGTACCATTGCAGCAGAACGGAATGTTGGTAAAGTGCGTAGCCTAAGTTTTTTTCGCCTTTCCAGTCGAGTTCCGTGATTTTGTGTTTGATGATAGCTCCGATTTTATATATAATATAATGTTCTTTCACATCGTCTTGTCTTATTTCATTTCTGCTGGGACAACACACTCCTCTTTAAGATGATGTTGATGTGGTGCTCTCTTTTTAGATGAATGGGAGCTGTGTGGTTGGATAGTATATGGATGGGATGATGTGACCCTAGAGCTATATATATACACGTGTACATTCGTAGACACTGCTTCTGATGAAGTTGATGCTCACTGTTTAAGAGCAGGCGACGCTGATGATAATACCACAACTACCACCACCATCACAACCTAAATTCTAAATGCTTGAAAAGGAAGATACATGAATCTAGTTTTTTTTTCACACATCAACGAATACTTTTCTCTCTCTCTTTTTCTCTAACTGATAAATGTGGTTGTGGTGATGGTGTTTTGGTAAGGGGTGAGTTGTAAATACACAAGGGTGGTTGGATGATGATATTGATGATGGTGGTGGTGTTGCGGTGGTTGTGGTTGTGGTTTTAAGGGAAACTTTTCACCCATTCCCATAGCCATTTTTATGCACTTGATATTCATTTTCTCCACACAATACACGCACAAACGTATAAAACATACACAGTAGCACGAGGTGAGCCAACATGACACGACAAGCACACAAGGGAACATTACATGCATGCATGACGCCATCAAATCATATTATAGTCATAATGGTATACATACATTTTTTTACAATATCGTGTATGCATGCTACCCACTCCCTGCTCACATATGGTAAACCGGTTGTTTGGTTGAATGGCTAGGTAAGTAAACCATCCAAAGGAGTGGGCACACAGTGATGTAAACACCACCACGACGATATTGGAGAGTAAAGAAGAAAATCAAAAGCATCACTGAAACCGCTGCTTTCTCCCTTTCCCTTTTGGTGTCACCGCTAAGCTCGTTTTTATATAATGAAATTGTGAATTCAGAGAACGTCTCAGTGGACTTGTCAGCAAAGCACAGCACAGAGACCTACGAGACCAAACAAGCAAGAAAAAAGATTGTTCAGTGAAATAAACCATTTTCCATTCTATTTTGCTCATCTTCGTGATACACCCTCTCACACTATACATGATGCACATAATATGTACATATGCTTTTTTTAAACTATAATCTTGTTGATACCCTTACATTGTCTTATATATGTTTAATATAATGTGTAGTAGTAGTGGTAGTAGCAGAATTCCGTCCCCGCATCTTTCCGTTATGTATATCTTTGTGCTGAACTCAGCGTTTTTGAAATCTGTGAAACGAGAAAGGAGGACAGGCACGAGCGGACGTCAATATTGTAATCCAGTTTCGATTCTTCGTTTTGTGCCTCAACGCTGCCAAATGCCAAAAACCGTTTTATGATCGCCATCACATCCAACAGCAGCACTAGAGTGGTGAAAAATGAAGGGATTAAACAGTAATGTAAATATACTGATATTAAATAAATTATTTGTGTCATCAACAACAGCAGCAGCATTAGTAGTAGTAGTAGTAGTAGCTGTAGTCGTCCTCGTAGCATGAACGATGACGCTTACAATGTGAATGCGAAAAGCAATCAATTGAATATTCATATATGAAACAGTTGCTTGTAGGATTATAATAACTGTTATATATAATTTTTGGTCTGTTTGTTTCATTCAACCTACTTTCTTCTTGACACAACGAATGATGCAAAATAGGCCCGCAAATTCCTACAAAAAAAACAAAAACTTCAGTTATTTCTGTTACTGTGTTCTCGGGGCAAGTGAGCAGATGTAAATGAATACATACGTACAGCCAATATGAAAAGTTTGCTTTGCATGTTGCTGCATATTAAATACAGCCTACAAACAAAAAAATATTTCCCTGCTGCTCCTCATATGGTGCTCATAGCATTTGAACAACAATAACAAAAAATACAATTCGTGTCAGAGAGAGATAGAAATGATAAGGTATCCAGTAAATTATGATTTGCATAAATTGCTTTAACGAAAACCAGTTTGCAGGGAATCAATTGCATCACCTGCTACACTCCCTTTATATTTCCTTTCTGTATGTGTGTTTGTGTAAAGGTTTTCATTTTCATCTGTGGTGATGACTGATCGTGTGTGCAAGCATTAAAAGCTATTTAGGTATATAATATCATGTTGAATGAATATTGGCCGTAACATTTCCTTGTGTTTTACCAGCACACTTCTCATATGTGTACATATATTTATGTATCATATTAGTATGATTGAAATTTAGCCAGAAGAGAACCTGTCTTTTCAATATTCCACTTGATCAAAATACCTACCTCTGTTTGTGTATTAAACTAATGTTGGTGCGGGAGGGATTTTCCATTTTCAGCCCTTCCGCATTCCGCATTTTAGAAACAGTTGTGGCAAGCAACACAGCAGCAACACTTGAGCAAAATGAATAGGCAACAAAAGAGAAGCAGTCACTCTTCAGCCAAGAGCACATATCTACATATTATATGCATATAGCTAGCATAATAGTTTGTAGCAATAAGAAAGAGAACATGGAATAGGAGCGGTTCAAAGGGGCTCCATGAAATATGTCATTTTGAATGACAACTAATTATGATTGATAGTGACACGGCATTCCTTTCCAATCATAGTCGTTCATTCACTCACTCAACGGAACTGACTGTGAAATGGTGAGGGAGAGTAAGGACCGCCCCAACCTTAGCAGATCTTCAGCACAAACACACACATTCAGCCATGTTCGCCACTAAACATTTTCATATAAAATACACTTAAATTAAGTGAATGAATCCTCTCAGCAACCGATTCTTGTCGTCATCATCGTCCTCCTGCAACAAACAAAACGAAAAGGGAGAAAGAACATGCCATTTTACCGTACTTACCATGCACACTTAACAATAACCTAATGCATTGCAATGATGGTTTTTGCATGAGGAAATATTTTTATAGGAAAATAGTAACTACATAGCTAATAGTAAACAAGAGGAGTCTTGTTCCAAAAAAGGTTCAATGAAACGTTACCCCTTTCTCTGTAACTTTGGTTTTGCTGTTGTGTGTGTCTATTTACCAGAGTAGCACGTATACAAGCTAAAGGATGGATGCACAAATAAAAGGCTAATACCACAAAAAAAACTTCTTTTTTGTTAAAAAAACAAACTTTGCCAAGGACATGATAATATTCAGTTCCACTTCACCCTGGCCTCGATTTTCTTTTTTTCTAAAGTCACTCTCTCATGTGGGTATGAATGAAGTGAAAGTATGCATAGTAGTTGACAAAGCCTATGAATGAGGCGGAAAGTAGTCTTGCAGACAAGAGAGAGAAAATAATATTTTATTGTAACAGAAAAAGTTTTGACAAATAATGGCATACTACTGCACGTGAACGCGCTGCTCTTTTATGTATTATTATTGACTTCGTAGAAGTACATTATGATTTGGCGTTGTCTGCCGGCCGGCCGTATCCGCGATAACTCAAAAACCTTACGGAATTTTCGAATTCTGTTTTCGGTAATCGATACATTAGGTCAGTAGCTCACATGTGTTTGAAAATGGGGTCATGCGGTCATCCCCCGGGGGTAAGGGGGCAGATAAGCCATGTATACATATTACTGTGCATATGAGGCATGTACATTATAGGAATCGGACATCCTGATTCCGAATATGATGTCTGTTTTTTAATCCCAATTTGTTAATTGTAGTTAACTAATTATAATTTTTTAGTCAGAATAAGACCAAAATCAGTACTTGTATGTAATCGAGCATTCTGATTACGGATATGACGTCCATTTTGTCAAAGCAATAAGTCAATTGTAGTTAACTAACTATAATTAACTCTTTTAGTCGGATTGAGACCAAAATCAGTACTTGTATGTAATCTGACATGCTGAGATCGAATACGACATCTATGTTGAAATTGCAATTAGTTAATTGTAGTTAACTAACTATAACTAACTTAGTAGTCGAAACACAGCAGAAAGTTGTGAAAACAGTTCATAACAACATCTACTTAAGTTTATTATTTTTCTATTCCTCTCGCCCTCGCACTCAACTATGCAAGCTGCGAAGCCGCCCAAATTCTAGAAATGCTGATATGCGATTTTTTCCCAAATTCAATTCTCTTTTGCTCCTTATGTACGGAATAAATAATTTCAAAAGCGGAGGTCACTCGGAGGACGACAACTAGGAACGAGGTTACAGAAGGGGTTTTAGGAAGACTATTAAGTACTCTAACTTGCACGTTCCTCATGCACTTTTCAAGTTTTAATTTCAAAGTTCTCCATGAAGCACCACGTACTTTACAAATTTTAGTCACAGTAAAAACACTGAATATCGTTAGCCTTTTCCTATAAAAATAACAGTTTCCACCATGCGCAACGTTAGATGTTACAAACGCTGGTGTCATTATCATTAAATCAATAATATAAAATTTACCATTTTAGAGAACATGCTTAAATGTTAGGAGGTTATGCGTACACTTCCCCCAGTGACTGACTGATTGCAAATTGTGTTGGCATTTGTCCTAACTTACTTACTTACGAAAGGTGTGTTACTCATGTTAACATCATTTAAGTCAAGCTTCGCGATTTATATAAATTTAAATACAAATGACCCATTCAAGATTAATTTGTATGTTCAAAACCGGTACATCATGAAGACCGGTACTTGTTTGTTTGATACAAAATGCAATCCATAGTTCAAACAATATTATGACGAAGGAATGATAGAACTATTTTTCAATTGAAGGAACGTATTTTTAGGGAAATTTTAATTTTCGCATGGTTGGATATTTTTATCGAATATCTGGTATTTTATAATTTTGTAAGTTTTTTTTGAAAATTTTCAGGAAAAAATATTTCGTGTATCCGCCTTTTTAAATTATGGCTGAGATTCGTATGCTGTTGGAGCAAACTGCATTTGCCAAACTATACATTGTTTGCCTGCGTACTGCTTTGCAAGTTGTTGTAACTATGTAAGTGATAAAAAGTACATAATCGTAAGAAGTATCATCAACACTATAACATCTCATATCTCATGCTGTAGAGAGAAAGAGAGAGAGAGGAGAAATGGTGGTTAATATTTTGTTGTGGAGAAAGAACGGGACAACCCCATCTGTCAAGAGGCTCTACGTCCCCCCTCATACAAAAAATAGCATTCGTTCTTGGCCTCGTTATTCCCTCTCTCTTTTGCTAATCAGCTAATGGGCCAGAGCATACTGCAATATAGGAGACATACTTACTTACATACATTCTATCGTTCATAACATACTTTCTTACGCAGTTGCATGTTTTATCGTATTATATCGTATCGCAGAATATTTCGTGCAATGCATCTAACATTCAATAACGGAAAATTGGCAGAAAAAACCAAGGCATTCGGGTAAACAAACCGTCATCGAGTCGTTCACTTTGTACAAATGTGAGTAGCCATCAAGATACACCAAAAGTTGTAATTGTCATCCGTCATCTTCATCATCAACAACATCGTTAACAAAATAGTGCATTTATGAGAAACTTCAACGGTTACATGCAATTTGTAAGGGAACATTCATAAAACTGTATTCACAAAAAAAATCGTAAAAATACTGTACAATGCGTATTTCTTGATGTTAAAAGATTAGTGTAATTTTTCAATTTCCTTCCGCAAGTCAATGAAATATATTAATATTTTTTACA
>JAHZNC010005202.1:0-48519 GCA_027744095.1 Zhuqinia jingwanae | reverse complement strand
CTCAATAAAGGACGGATGGTCACCCTAAATTATAATATTCTAAGGTTTTGCTTAATCATTAAACGATAAAGTCATTGGCACATTAATAATGGTGTACGTGAACACACCTGTTTAAAGTACTGCTAATTCATTTTTCCTCCAGTAGTTTACAACTAAATGTTTAAATTTTTTTTTAATCCGAATAGTTTTACTAGTGACAGTTCAATTAAGCTTTTAAATGTTACAAATTGTAACTTACAATACACCCCATAAAATCCATATAACGGAACATTGACCCTGCATTGTATCTATTTATTTATTGTTTTGGAATTCCTCAAAAGCATTTAAAACAGCATGTTGATGTAATTTATCCTTATCGCAACTCCTTTTAGATGTAAAAACGAATAAAGCTGTATACCTGTAACTGTACATGCGTAGCTGAAAATCAATAGGGTTGTGAGTTATGACCTAAGATATTTGTGTACCAAATATGAAGACTTTTGAGTTCACCGTTCTCAAGATATCGTGCTCTCAGATGGACGGACAGACAACCTTGTTAATATCAATAATATGGCTGATTATATCCGCTATGTTGCTGTCGGACAGACACAAACAGATGGACGGACAACCTCAGGTAATTCAGTGCTATAAAACTGATAACATCAGCTACGTGATAATGTGTCGTATTTGCAAGAAATGCAAATTTGACAATGACAGACACCAAACGTAATCCATTTATTTTTTTACCCTACATTATCCTATCTATTCTCTCCTATATATCTTTTCCGGAGTTGCGTCGTCATAAAATATTTTTTAATAAGTTTTTGTATTATTTTCTTCATCAGGGTTACCAAAGGGCAGTGCTCGCACAACGACGACAACACGATGGAAGACAAGCCATATTACAACCATTATATCATCGTGTATCAACATCAATCATAAAATCTGTCAACCAACTCCAGTCAGCCTGCAGATGGAAGCATTAGATTTCAGCAGATACTCGTCTCATAAATGCAATGCTTGGACTGTTGCGTTTCTTATCTCGAATTCTGTAATTTTTCCTCTCGTCATAATTCACGGTCAAGGTATCAAAACAAAATACTGCAGTGCACATATATATAATAATGGATGTCCTACCATACTATGATAGGGCATTTTTAATTTATGAGTTAAAACCCTTTTTTGATGTGATTTTTTTTCAATTTTATTTCTATGTAGATTACAGGTGTGCAGGTATGTTCAAGAGGACAGTGAATTACAACATAATCGTGGATGCAAGTATTGATGGATACAATCATGAATAAACGGAATAATTAATATTTGAAAATGAGAAGAATCCGGGAGGATGAATTTGTCTGTGGTCTGTGCTGCTAAGACCGTAAGTATATTGCAAGTGTGGATGTGAGAAGAGCAGAGAACTCTACTATCCGGTTGCGTTGGTCGGTATTCAGTGTACCTATGGGTGTATATTCTCTTTGCATTCCTTTACAGAGATGCAGTTGGTAGTACGCAGACCAGACACGTCGTATAAGTGTGAGAGTTAGTGAAGGATGAGCTGGTTTTTTTTATTATTATGAAGTTGTTCATCAAAAAGTGGGAAACTTGCACTGAGAAACTGAGAAGCCAGCGCCTGCTTTGCAACATGAATCCGTCATTGGTAAAGATTTTCTCTACATGAACATGAGGTAGGAATGACCAAAGTACCACTTGAAAATAATATACTGTTTTTTACTGATAAATGTCTTCTTATCCTTAAACGTCTATTTTTGGTTTTATATTCAAGTGACATAAAAAGACCAACAAGGATAGAGGAAAAATATACTTATCATCTGCAGGTTTTTAGAATGACGTGACTGTGGCTGGGTGAATAAGACGTAGTTTCTATGTTAGCTGGCTAATAATTCACACCAACTTTGGCTTATCATTTCACCTGACGAGTAAAATACGGGAAGAAATATGAAGACTGAAACGGAGCAGCCGTTTCCCACTGGTCAGCTCAAAACTACTGATAATAGGTCGGCTGATGATGAACCGGAGGTGAATTCTAGCCTTTATACTCCGTGGCAAAGAACTAAACGGAGTTGGGCTGAACTCAGGGAGGATGTTCGCGATATTCGAAGGCGATTGTGGAGCCTTGGCTCAAGGCTACCGCATTCGTTCACGTTTAGAAGAATGCAGGGGAAAACTCGTGTGTATTTCATGTCAAGTCCACCTAACTCCAGAGATAATTCGGTGTTTGCTATTGATGTGCCAGACGCAAGCTCGGCAAGTGCTTCTTGTTCCAAAGGAGATTTGCGTTTCCCGTGGATACAGATTATTTCTTCAGATTTTCAGGTTTGCTGTTTAGCTTACATCAAACTCATTGTGAAGCGTTAATGGTTTGCACCACTTCAAATTAAATTTCGAGTTCGAAGTTGATATTTAATAGTTTCGTTCTTCCATCTTGTTACAGGGATCCTCTCCGCCTAGTAAAGAGGAGCTATTAATGATGGAAAGGAAACGTATGACTCCAACAGGAATATCTTCTTACGAGTTTCACGAAGAAACTGCCAAATTTGTTTTCGGTGCCTCATCATTTTTATACCAATGTGTGGATCATAACCAAGTGTGTGCACTCTGACGTTTTTTCTCAAATTGGTAGACAGTTCAGTGAGTGGTAATTGATAGATGTATATCAGTCGTTCTCATATATTTTTTTTTAAACAGGACTATCCTTTGACGCCGGCAGAAATCAACACCCCTAAAAGTTTCGGTGCCAGATTAAATGCTGAAATATGTCCCAGTAACTCCAACTTGATAGCATTTGTAAATAACGGGGACCTGTGGCTCGTTAATAGCTCGAATGGTACTTTTAATTTTCAAAATCGCAAGTATTTAATTCATGAAATACTTGTTGTTATCAAAAATTAAATTTATCGTTACTTTTTCATGTGTAAGGATGTGAAAAGCAGCTAACATTCACCAGGAGTGGAGATCCCACAGTAGAAAACGAGCCAGTTAGTGCTGGTTTCCCGTCCTACATCATGCAAGAAGAGTTTAATCGGTTTCAAGGATTTTGGTGGCAACCCAACTGTGATATACGTAAGGGAAATAAAGAAAGTGCTTATTAGCTTTTATTTAAAATATCACTTTCAAAAAAAACTGAACATTAAAAATTAGTATTTATTTTTTACTAAAGAAAATGACCATGTTTACCGAATCATGTACGAAGAGGTGGACGAAACTGATGTGAATCTTGTAAGCCTTTTAACACTACCAGGGAGGGAACCGGAAACATACAGATTTCCTGTTCCTGGTTCACCAAATGCAGTATCATCTTTGAAGTTTGTGGAGTTTGAAGTTGACGTGAACGGTCAATTTGAAAATGTTACCTGCTACGACATGTTTCACCCTATTCAAAAGCTTTTCAGTTGGGCAGAGTATATCGTGCGAGCTGGGTGGACTCCAGATGGCAAATAGTAAGTATTAACGACACAAAAATACGTATATTATATCCTGCGGATTTTTTATTTATTCAATGTTTGATCTGTGTGCAGCATTTATGCCCAGCTCTTAGACAGGCAACAGCAAAGACTGGAGTTAGTGCTTATTCCATTTATACCTAATGATGCTATTGAGGGTCGTAAAGTTGAGGGTTTTGAGTGGCCATCAGCTCCTGCTTATGTTCTATACTCCGAACAGACAAACGTGTGGTTAAATGTGC
This sequence comes from Zhuqinia jingwanae, assembly GCA_027744095.1. Classification (NCBI taxonomy): domain Eukaryota; kingdom Metazoa; phylum Arthropoda; class Collembola; order Entomobryomorpha; family Paronellidae; genus Zhuqinia; species Zhuqinia jingwanae. The sequence continues at coordinate 44,837 of JAHZNC010005202.1, read as the reverse complement.
ATGACATTCTCTCATTTTTGCCTTCTGGAGACCCAAACTGTGTTATGTTTCTTTGGGCTAGTGAGGAAACTGGTTTTCGTCACCTTTACATTGTCAAATCTCAGTTGAGGCCAGCACTGTCTCAAAATTGGCCAAAAGAAACCTCACTGGGTAAAACTTCACGGGATCAATTACAGTTGTTGTTGAAATATTGTATACAAAAGGAAATTAATTAATGTTTCTTGCAGGTTTATGTTTATCTCCCAACGTTTTACTGAAAGCACCTTTAACATGTGGCGAATGGGAAGTCATGAATGCTCAAACAGCGTGCAATTATGAGTTAGGCCTCATCTTTTTCATCGGATTAAAAGACAGTCCAATAGAACGCCATCTTTATGTGGTATCTGTGCATGCACCTAAAAAGATACGTAGATTAACGCCTCTAGGATTTTCGTATTCAGCTTACTTCAATGGAGATTGTTCACTGGTTATATTGACATACAGTAGCACTAAAATACCACCAGTGTGTCAGCTATACCGAGTAAAATATGGGGACGCCACCGTCTTTGGAATAAGTCTGGAACTTGTTACAAATCTAAACGAATCGCCACGTAAGTTTTAAATCTCAGTCTTTCCTACCTTTAAATTGTAACCATTAATTAAAATCCTCAAGAATATGTACCGACCTGCTTTCTTTCGGCAGCTGCAGTGGTAACGATTTGTTCTTAAATCGATTTTTTTGAATTAAAATATTTTTTGTTTATACAGAAATTGAGTCGGATTTTTCGTTTCCTGAAATATTTACGCATCAACTAATGAGTGGTGAAACTTTGTACGCCATGATTTACAAGCCATTTAATTTTCAACCAAATAAAAGATATCCCACTGTTCTAAATGTGTACGGAGGACCTGAGGTGCAACTGGTGTACAACTCCTTCAGAGTAAGAACATTTCGATAAAAGTAGCTAAAACGCTTAATTGTTTTAAATCACATTTTGGTTGAATATGTACAAATCAAGGTTATCCTAAAATATAAAACTAATTAAATCATATTTTTTCAGGGTAGTGGACAATTTTGGTTGTACCTGTTAGCATCTCAAGGCTACTGTGTTGTTGCCATTGACTCTAGAGGCTCTCATCATCGAGGGGTACAATTCGAGGGACAAATCAGAGGAAAAATGGTACGGTTTCTGCTCAAGCGTTATCAAACTATCACTTGCGATGCTAAGCATTGTCAAGTCAAGCATCTTGAGAAACAATTTGTTTTATGTATGTCCAGGGCACAGTAGAGTTGAAGGATCAAGTTGAGGTTCTTAGGTCACTAGCTTGGCAAAATCCATATATTGACATGGACAGAGTTGGAATATACGGTTGGTCGTATGGTGGGTATTTGAGCCTAATGGGTCTCATTCAGTATCCACAACTATTTAAGGTACAGTAATGTGCATGATTACATTTTATGTTACCTTTTTTCGGTTTTGTTCGTATAGTTAATTTTGAACACCACAATCTATAGTTAAGTTTTCTTCAGCGTAAACTGTAATTAAAAAGATGGTGAGATAGGCAGGTGCATAAATACTGCAAGTGCAAGTATGGACTACTGTAATTAGAAAAATATAAATTGTTTTTAACGTGTCTTATTAAAAATATAGAAACATAGATGCCTCAACGACAAGAAACATGTTTATAAATGGGACAAGATAGAAAGAGTTTCTTTTCTTTCATGCAATATTCTCCATTTTTTGAATGGATTGTTTTGTTCCATTGTCTCACAGACCATATAGCCTGGTACGTACGTAACAATAAGTGGACACTAATAATAAAAATAACATTTAACTAATAAATATTTTATATTAATTGACTTTTCCCACAATGATGGACAAAGACTCGTTAGTTGTGCTTGGTTTAGCTACCAATTTCGGAATGGATTCAGATTCTTGTAGTCAATGCAGGTTTTTTAAGCAAAACTGTTTCTCTAGTTAACAACTTCCCGTTAGTAATCTCTGAGATAATCTTATTTTCTCGACGAATGAGTTGCAGAAAAATAATTTAGTTGCTATCGTGATATTATTACCGATTATTGACAAAATTTTAGACGGATACAAATGTATATACAATGTTCATTTCGCGTTGTATATTATGACACAAAATTCAATTATATGGAAAGTAGTTATGTTAACATGGAGTATGTAATTATTTCGGAACTGTGTACGATTATCATAACAATAATAATAATTGCATAAGTGTTCTGAAGCAAATCGTCTTTACGAATACGCATTGTAATAAGCCCCCCCCACTTGTATAAGTTGTTAATGAAATGAGCAGACAATAAATAACTCGCTGAATTAAATTGTTGAAACATCTGTATAACAAAAGTGAATTTATTAAAAACTGAAAATAAACAAGTGTTGAGTTCGACATGCAATGTCGTTTTACATATTTCATATGAATCAGGACAGAATGCCAATAATTCATAGTCAATATCATGTTTAGCATTTTGTCTGTATTTCAAATATATAATATGATATAATTAAAGGTAGGTACGTACAATGTTAGTTAATGATAGCAATTACCTGATGCTTAGACGCATTTCATTTTAAAACATGGGCTTCAGTCAGATAATCCTTCTGGTGGCTAGAAGAACGACAAATCATTGCAATATCTTAAAATTCGTTGGCCATATGTTGACTTTCCGCGCTTACACCAGGGGGTCCCGGCTTTCCGAGGCTCGCTAAAGTTGAAAGTGGGGTTACTGTAGGACATTTCATAAGAAAATCAATCTCCCTGTATGTTAGAGGTTCAGGTTCAGGTTCAGGTTCAGAAATTAGTTGATTGTTACCAGAGGTTCTTGTAGGGGAATCAAACACTTGCAATGGAGACAGTGGCATGGGCGCCGATGGGGATAACAGTGGAGGAAGGGCTAAGGCTTCGAGAGTGCTTGCCATAGATTCTTCGAAGGAAAGCATGTCCTCAAATGTAGTGACAGGCCCGTGTTCCAATAAATTGAAGGGGATTGAAGGCAAGGGGGTGTGTACTGACGTTTGAACATCAGGTTGTGATGGAGGTTGCGGCTGTGATGGATGTTGAGGTTGTGACGGTGGTTGAGGCTGTGACGGTGGTTGAGGCTGTGATGAAGGTTGCTGCGGCACAGGAAGGAATTTTGGTATGTCATCGGTTTCCTCTACTATATCAGGCGGAGGTGGCTTCATATATACAGTAATCTTCTCACACTTTATTAAATGGTTGGCTGTAAAACACAAAAGAATTATATTAATATTGATCGTTTAATAATCTTTCCTGCATCAGTGCACACAAAAACTCGATTACCTATCTTATAAGGATGGTTGGATGAAAATCCGCATTTGCAATTTAAATTCTCATTAAGTAACTGTATCTTATTAGTTTTAAGCCCCGCTCTGACGGCCTTTGATCCAGGGCTGTGATTTTTTTCGTGATGGAGATCCATAGCGGCTTGACAAGCCGTGTTGTATCGACATTTTGTGCATATTAGTCGACCACTGCATAAATGAAATAAATAAATCAGAAATAAGAAACTTCAAATGTCATCAACAAGCATCTCGTTATTATGAGTAGAAAAATGATAATACAGAAGCACTACAATATGATAATTTATTGTTTTAACCATACATGAAATGGTTCACCGATCTAATGTCCTGTTCACATTCTGCACAAAGTCCTGACGAAGCCTCAGGAACCACAATTTTATATTTAGACCCACCAAATTTTTCGTTTGTGTCAATAGGTACAGCAAAAGTGGCGTTCAATGTTGCTGGTTTCTTCTTTGTGTAGGTTTGAGCCACTTTTTGCTTCTTTGTTGGTGGTTGTGCAGAGATGGCTGCTGACATTGCCGTAGATAAAGACAATGGCGTCCTTGAAGGCGGCGGTGTTGTCATCTTCACATTGGTTTCATTAGGCGGAAGCAAGTACGGGATCCATTTTACTGAAGGATCTTGAGACTGATGTTCGTACAAGTGATGTTCCAGATCCACGTCATTTACAAATGTGAGTACACATCGAGGGCATTTCTTGACGCGACGCTGCATGTTGGCGTGGGCCTAAAAAAAAGTTATAACTTTACAGGTGTCCCTTCTGGTGATTTTCTTTAAACCTTTACGCATAAATTCATGTACTTTCTTACTTGAAGATGATTTATTAAAAGTTTTAATAATGCAACACTACCACAGTTGAAAATTTTCAGGCAAAACGGACACATGACATCAGCCGCAATGCCGTGTTTCTGGAAATTAAACAGTGATTTCGGTATCAATTAGTTAATTCAATCTGTCAATTAAGGTTTATAAATATGATAAAACGTGGTGATGGATGGATACCTCTTGGTGATGTTGAACAGCGTGATAATGGAATGACGATGCATAGTTACAAATTCTACACTTATATGGAGTCTCTCTACGTTGATGAAGATCCCACATATGAATCACTAAATCTTGATCACTTTTAAATCTTTCTTCACAAATACGACAGGTAATGGCAAATCCTAACATTATATGCGCCTGCAATCAAATCAAATCATAATTACTCCAATATGTCATCTTACAATTGCTGAATTATGAAAGTTCGTAGTAATAGATAAAACTTGTATAAAAGCAGAGATCTTACCATATTTATATGCTGCAACATTGTCACGCCCATGGGTAACTCTTTTAAACAAATTCTGCAGACCGAACTTTCAGATCCTCTGAACGTTACTGAGCCGATATGAGTGTACAGATGACGGCATATCTCCCCATTATTTGTGAACGTACGAGTACACATTGGACACTGTGAAATATACATATGTACACAAAAAATAAGCATGTATTGTTAAGTACGTATGACATATTTATTGCATTTATTGTTTCAAAGTTAAAACTATATCTGCCTAAATCTCACCTTCAAATTCGAAGGAAAACGCTGTAGCTGATTGGGAGGTATCTCGTCTGCTCTTACACTTCCATAATAATACATCTGAAGAGAATGTATTTTGGATGCCGGTGTCGCTCTTTCATAGATTTCCTTGTAGTAACTAAAGTTTCCCAGCAGATTATTTTCTTGGATTTTGCGTTTCTGTACTGGTGTCGGAGGCGGAGGTACTACAGCGGGAGCTACTGAAGAAGGAGCAATGTACACTGGTGGTGGTGGAGGTTGCTTCTTTTCGTCTTTCATTACATGACGCACGCACTCCCGTATACCAGGTTCATTACGTAAGCTCAGCGGCACCGTGTTTAGTGGACCCCTTCTTATCTGTTTAGTATACGACCAATCCATAAATGGATTCTGATTAATTTTGTTTAGACGGGTGATGAGAGTTTCCCCTTTCAGATCCCATTTTGTCATGGCACCGATATGGTCAAGCATATGCTCATAACACGACAAAACATTTTGGCCGTACATTTCTCGCCAGCTCAACTCATCCAAAAATTGTTGTACAATACTTTTACTCAGGACACTCAATGTGCTCTATTTAAATGAAGGAAAAAGATATATAAATATGTTAAGTATTATATCTAATATCGCTGATTTTTTTTTATAACGCAAACAACATACCGCAAACATCTTTGGAACTAAACTCCGAAGGTAATTCATAACATTTATATTTGTGGCAGTACTTCTAGCACCCTCACCACACTGCTGAATATTCCTGAAGCCAAGTTCGGTGAAAAGGGCCTGTTGTGACATGACAAATAACACGTTGAAATTCGCATTCACGTGCGTGATTAATACATTATGTAACTTGTTTTAGTTACCTTATCAATAATGCCGTCCACAAGTAGAATACTTCGCTTGTCAACCCAGTGAGTTAGTGGCCACAAAATTTGAAACGCCCGAGCCCCTTGTTCGAACACATCCTGTTTCCCACCCTTGGTTTTATCCTTAAACAATTGCTAAACAAGAAAAACATTCATTAGGATGAGCTGAACATGTGTAAAGATTTTATGTAATAAAACAAAATAAAGCATAATAAAATAAATTAAAATGACTTACCGCCTGCATACTATTAATGACTTTCATACGGATAATCTTCGTTGTAGGATCAAAAACTCCCAGAATTTCTACGTTTACATTTTTTACACCACGACTCGTCTAGGTGCACAAAATAAACGAACCTGTTAAAAATGTTTATTATTTCATAGTGGTGAATGTTATGATTAAATAATCTTGTTACCTCCGCACTACTTCCAAGTGTGATGACTCCGATTTCCACATATTTCATTTCTCCGCCCAATGGGGGACATTGTTCATGCATCCAGGATATACACACTGCCCTTAGCAACGTGAAGAAATTTTTCAAATATAGACTGGAAATCTATTCACGTATAGACAGTTAAATATTAGAACAATAAATTTATAAGTTATCAGATTTGAACTTGCTGATATTATAGCATATAAGTAACTTAATACCTTAACCCATTGAAGAATATTATTGGCTGGTGTTTGACAAGCCCAGTGGTACATTAATTTCAAAACCGTTCCCGGTGGATACTTGGATCCTTCGAATATTGAGCCACTAAAGACTGAAATTTGTTTATCCGGGCAACAATCAGTAGCCCACACATAGCCACCACTGAAGGGTTGTCTGCTGATTTCAGAATACATCCCTAACTTAAAAGGTTGATTTAAGTGCGCTTCGCAACTATGTTCCAATCTCAACAAACCGCGTCTCATCAGCCATTCTGTGAATTTGGATGGAGAATGAACTAAAACCGCCTTAACATTTGCATCTGAAAACACAATTAAACAGAGCGCGTATTTTAATACAAAATACAAATTGTGTCCCACCTTCTGTGTGGATAATTTTATGCCTGAAATTAAAACAATATACTTACCAAGGTCACTTCTGGATTTTGTTTGCGCCTGTCGATTGGGCTTGGCCGAAAGACATATTTTTACTTGCACCACCAATGAAGGGAAAGTTTTATTGTGCATACTATCATTTTCCAACTCTTCCACTGAACCAGGAATCGGTTTTTGATTTCCTGCGGTCACCCCTCCTTGTTCTACGGGCGGTGTAGGACCAATTGTTTTAATTGGCTGTGAAACTGGAGTTCCGTTAATTCTTTGCATTACATTTGGTCTTATTGGTCGAACTAGTTGCTGAGGGGCCACAGAACTAACAATTGGTCTTGGAACCTGGGGTGCTGACGGTCTCATTGGAGGATAGGCCCTCACTGGTGCCCCTCTTGGTGGTGGTGCAACATTCCGAGTTCGCTGCTGCTGTAACTGCTGTGCAACGGTTAAGTTTTGGCGTGGTAGCTGTTGGTTCACAGGAGCTGGTGGTCTTATCATATGTGCATTTATGGTCGGTCGTTGATTCTGGACAGACGTGAACGGTCGAACGGGGGCTGTATGTCGTTGTTGCAGCTGAAATATTTGTTGCGTGCTCGATTGGGGCACAGAGGTCACTGAAATGTCTAGTCCATTTCGATTTCCTAGAACTTGTCTAACCGCCTGACCGAATGATGAATCAGTTGGCCTCATTATCATTCCGTTTTGAATTCGTACAGGTTGATTTTGTGTGGACAACAGCCTTGGCTGCTGAATAGTATTTGGTTGTTGAATAACTGTATTAATAACACAAAGTAAGCAACATCGTGATGAGAAATGAAAATGAATTTAAAACTAAACATAAGTTTTTTCTGCTTAGAAACTTTAAACCATCCATGAAAGTTTTATGGATGAACAATAATTAATACGAAATAAAAAAGCTTTCTCTTTAATCCCTTACTCTGACAGTTTTGATTAGTTGGACACAACAAATATCCAGTATTTGGATCAAAAATAAGTTGGGTGAATGATGAAGGAACATTGACTACATTAGTTGTCTGGTTGTTAACTGTTGCTGTGGTTGGTCGAGGACCCGCATTTACAGACGTTACAGTGGTGGTATTTCTTACTGTTAACGGAAATATTTACCCATAACAATCCATTAGTCCCTTTCACATATATAAATACGCCATTAAACAATTCTTAGTGGGGACTTACTTGGAGTAATTGAAGTATTCAGACCTTGCACTTGTCGGGGGGGTTGCCAAATTGTATTCTGAAATGATGATACCGGTTGAGCAATAAGGGTTGCCATTGAACCTGAAGTGAGAGCAATGGAAGAAGCTGGTTGCCTAGGCCTAGAAGGTTGAGCTGAAACACTTCCATAATAAAGTTGTGATGCAGACGCACTCTGATATTGATGCTGTTGTTGCACATAGTTTGTCTTAGTGCTAGATGAGTCTTTCAGAATATTTGTCGATATGCGGTTGGGTTTGTCCTTTGCAGCACTGGGTAGTCCCACTGGGGATGATGATGTACCTTCAGCAGGTGAAGTAGCAACACGTTCAGATACTTTGATAGGCTTTGTTGTTTCACGCCGCAACCACGCAGCGAGTTTTGTTAACGCGATGGGTTGTTTACGATTGATCTTCTTTTGGACTCGACTCTAAAAAAAAGCGTGAGGTAAAGTTGAAATTACCATTTTCATCAGTCAATCGCTTGAGCTAGAGTATCCCTTTGACCACTTTACGTGACACTCTGACAATAACCATGAAAAAACGTACCTCACTTCCGCTTGTCTCATATTCAACCGTTAGTTCCAAGTTTGCCAAGGTATCATCCGTAGTGGAAATTTTAGCAAGCCTGTGCGCAGCTCTCTCCCTTAAACTATAGGTTTTTCCGTATTTAGTAGGACGTGTTACATCAGGAGGAGGAGGAAGTAGAGGAACTTCCGATGTAATTAGAGTTGACTGCACTTCATCTTCATCACTATCTATTATTTCCGAAAAATCACGCAGAAATATTTGTGGTCTATCGTCATCAGAGTCGGACTCATTGTCCTTGTCTTTTCCTTTCTCCTTTTCCTCTTCTATCTCGATATCCACATTTTCTTTCTCCTTTTCCACCTCGATATCCACATTTCCTTTCTCCTTTTCTATCTCGATATCCACATTTACTTTCTCCTTTTCCTTTTCTATCTCGATATCCACATTTAGTTTCTCCTTTTCTTTTTCTATCTCGATATCCCCAATTACTTTCTCCTTTTCCTTTTCTATCTCGATATCCACATTTCCTTTCACCTTATCTACATTTTCCTTCTCTTCATTTTCTGTCTCCCCATTGTCTTTCTCTTTGCCTTCATTTTGGGTCCCACTAGGGCCGGGTTTATTGTTATCTCCTTCAGATGTTTCTTGAGTAGTTTCCATGACGTTTTTATCGTCGCAAGCCATGCCTTTGCGGCATCTAAAGTGTCCAATGCCTTGTAAAATTGGTAAGCCTTTCAGCATTCACCAAAGGACGTAGGTTTAAGGTTTGCTCGTACTATTATAAGTAGCGAAGTTATTAAACAAATATACAGTCCATGCACTCGTTTACTACATTTTAGTTATACGGGATGAGCGCACAATGAATTAAATTTGTCAAACTGTCAACTGTCGTCCACTGTTTCTATTAAGAAGGCTGCACCGATACCACGTAGAATACTGATTTGGCTTTCTTCTTTGATGAAAATCAGGGGGAAATGTAATTGTAGCAGTGTTTTGTTTCGTACTGTGTGCGACAACAAGGATTTCCGTGTGTTAACCCCCGGCATATTTTATCGCGTCACTTCAAGCATTAAACTATATGGTATGATTACTCCATATATAATATGATATGATACGAATGCCTGACCAGAGAAACAACAAATGATTAGCGGGACTATCATATTATGTACGTGTTTATTGTGGCGAAGTCAACATTGCATAATAAATGTTCGCCTTCATAGCATGCACAGTACAAGAATCGATATATGTCAGATGTTTGGTTGGGTTGGTGCGGGAAAAGGATTGCGTGGATGGGGTAACTTGGATTTGAATCTTTTTATGTTAATGTTCGCTGCAGCTGCGTAGGAAGGAAGGAAGAACTTGGCAACAGGCTTCACGGCGTGGCATGATGATCTAATCCCGTGCACAAGAACAATCAGCTAGGCACATAGTTTACACTAGATGGCGCCAGCTAAAGGTGCGTCGTCATTGGTTAAAAAATCTTGCATTAACTATGAACTGTAAATTGCCGGTGAATTAAAGTATTCAAATATCCCCTCCAGTATTTAATATCGAACTAATATGGTTGATTAATTTTACAATTTAATTTAATTAAAAGCTACGGCGTAAGATAGCCAGTCAATATATTCCGTAACCCTAGTGTATACATCGGGCCAACTTGGGAAAAGCGCGCAACCTCCAATTCCAAAACTGACTATTCCGACGAGGGAAGTGACTTGTGTTTTCGTATTCTCAAATACAAGTGGTCCACCTGTTGCAATAAAAACAGAGATGATGCCTTAATTTACATAAATACACGTAGAATACAACATATATGTTGTTGTAGTATGAGTATGCTAAATGTAATGCAAATTAGCAGTCTGATGACAGTATTTGATACCTGAATCTCCCTGTAAGAAAAATAAATAAAAGCATTAAAAATCCAACCTGTATCGATGCAGTAAATGTACATGCTTAAAAATACAATAGGCAAGATCTACTTACAAAGCAGGTGCCAGAGCAATTTGGACTTGAGACGGCGCACAACATGGTGTTTGTAATGTATTCAATCTTTAGAGTTTTTTTGCATTCAGAATTTTCTATAACGGTATTGTTAACAAACTGCAAATTCGTTGCCAGTTTTCCTTGTGGATAAGATACGGCACCCCATCCCGAAACAGTTGCCTTTTTAGAGGCGTATGAGTTGCCTGGATTTTCACAATACAAAATTTACATCATGCATCGCAGCGTAATTTTCCACCAGTTCAAAGAAAAAGTCCTTTGGTATGATTTTCATTTTTACCTTTTTCTGGTAGGCATATAGGCTGAATGCCGCTTCTAAAAGTCAGTGGTTTCGCAAGTTTTATAACAGCAATATCATTTTCCAAATAGTAAGGATCAAAATGAGAGTGAAATGTTATTGAACTCAGATTGACAAGTTGATGCTGTGTCTCTGCAGTGGAGTTTATGTTGAGATCTCCAACGATGATTTTTACCGTACGCAAAGGGACAGGAGCGACACTAAAGCAAAGTGAAAGAACCGATTTTAAATATTTTCATGGCAATGCATTTAAAACGTATGCATATATATTCCAAGGGGTGAATTTATTCTTAAAATTTAATTGAAAAATCTACCTCAGGAAACAATGGGACGCAGTAACAATGGAATCATTGCTAATAATGGCTCCTCCACATACATGCCCTTTAGCATCTTGTATACTAACTTGCCATGGGAATTGATTTAAATGAGCGTCAGTTCCTCTAAGAATTCTAGCCTTGTCATTCAGATCCAACAAGTCCTCCACTTCCGACCGTTGTTCCTTTAGCTTTTCCTTGTCGATATCACTTTGCCTATTTCTACATGTTGTTACGTTCGACGAGGAGTTGGTTAAAACTTGATAAGATTGTTTCAGATAATCTTTTTATCAAGAAAAAAATTATATCATAGTATCATATCCATAAATATATACATGAATTACGGTGTATTGAATTTTTTTCAACCAGAATATTTTATTTCTGGCGAACAAGTTTTTTTTTTTGCGCTACCTATGTAGAAGGCTGTGTCAACTGCTGCCCTGGAGATTTCCATGTAGCCATCTTCTCCATAACCAACAGGCTCAAGTTCTTCTTCAGGTGCAGGTGTTGTTGTGGTAGCTGCATCATTTTCCTCCTCAGACTTTGCAACAAACTTTCTTCCACAAGTTGGTGTATCTGTTGTAACAATAATTACAAAAAATGTAGTGCGCCTAGCAAATTAAAATGATTTTTATATGTAGCTAAGCAAAACATACAATATGGTAATTTACCTTTTATTAATTTAACGTCATCGCATTTCATCTGGGAAATCTTGATGTTCCATTTGTATTGCTCCCTGGAGCTCTGGACAATGGAAAGCAAAGATAGGGGTATTCGATGACGTGGATTCACAGGAACCAGCGCTGGCAAATAAAAATGTATATTTTAGGACTACATGCTTTTTGGGCTAATTTATTTTACAACTTTTTTGCAACCCATTTAACTTGTTTATAGTTGTACAAAGCTGCATGTGGAAATAAATTCATCAATTTATTGCACCGATAATAGCGTTCTCACGTGTCGTCAAATAATTTTAAATGCCTTTGTCTACATTCATCATATTTCATCAAGAAATTCACAAAAAAGGTATGCATAACAATAAAGACATTTAAAAAAAGGTTGAATTAAGTCCCCTGATGGTATGCATTCTTTAAAGCAAATTAGACAGCAAATCATGGTTAAAAAAAACGTAGGATGACGAACGATACTACAAACTGACATAAAAGTTGGTATTGGCATTTTATCTTCGCTTCCCTTTGATTTATGCATTTTTGTGCATTGAATGAGGAAACAAAACACGCAGTACACGCATTATACATGTAGTCATGTCATGATTCATAAATAACATACCCGACAAAAAATAGTATCATATTATTGTTATTTACATGAGTATTCAACGTTTGAAATTTGTTGGTAGGTATTAGGTGTGCATGTTAAATAATTTTGCATTTATTGGAATTATTATAACTTACTGGAATAGCCGGTTAGTTCGCCGCAACGTGGAAAAGCTGCTCCGTCCAATGAATTCATTATGATAAACTGGTCGATATTGCATATCCCTCTGTCAAGTGGCCTTGTAGTGTTGAATTCAATGTATTCGAGTCTGACACGAACAAGGTTACAGAAGCAACAATAGTTTTTCATACAACAATACACATTTCAGCGGTACAAATGTTAAATTTATTGCGGATTTTGTAATAATGTTATGAATAATGAATGGGTTGCAGGGGATTTTTTTATACCTTACAGCACATACACCAGCTTGAATGTGAATATCATACTGACAAACGATATTTCCAACTGTAGGACCCGGGTATCCTGGGGAATTAAACGTGGCCTTGATTTCCGACGTTGCTTCATTACAAGACTGGTCAACTGGGGTAAAATGAGCCAGAAGCCAAAAAGAAACATTGCGCAACGATAATTTTCCCAAAATTTCCATTCTGCCATGCTACATAGGTAATTATATTTATCATCAATTGTTTGTAAAACATACAATTACAACAGACGCGACCACCGCCGTTCATGCATTCTTTGTTGGCGACACCACCTAGTCGATTGCACTCTTTCGCTTGAAGGCATACTCCGGAGCAGCGCAAATTATCAGAATCCAGGCTGTTTGAACGGTGAACGCCAGGTCTTTGTCCTCTCGGCGGGTAGACTGGATCTGCTCTGGGTTGTGCTGGAAAATAGTTTAGACTTCCTGAATACGTAATTAATTGGAAATACATTCAACCGTTAGCTCCACACCAAAATAAGCAACTTTATGATAACAAATCTTCTTAATTAATATTTCCATTCACCTGGAAATATTAGTGATGGTAGAGGCTCTGGTTCTGGATAATAGTCAAATGGCAACACTTGACAGATCACACTTGTCCTGTTGTAGAAATTAGATAGGTACATACATTACACAATGTACATGCATTAGCATCACTAGCATCTAGCATGAAGACACATAAATTTTTTACTGCTACAAATTTTGCATTCTGCTTTAGGACTTATTTCACAGCTACCAATCGTACAAGATTACTACACGAAACAATATTTTATTAACGAGAACTTACAGTAAGATGAAAGTGGCTCCCAAGTGGAAAGGAATGACCTCCCTCATTTTTGTCCTGTTAAATATTTTGTTCCTTTTTCCTACGATTCCAAAAGAAAATATGAAAATAATTGACTCGTCTTTTCCAACTCTCAAAAGTTTACGGTCAAAATGGATAACCTTGGTAAACTTTCACGATTTTTGCATATGTTTTCTACACGTGAGGGTGTGCGCATATACACTTTTTTGATATCACTTTAACCACAACTGTAACCAATCACTATAATTAGTTTTCTTGTAGGAGCGAGACACGCTCCGTTTTTGCTAAAAAAAACCTTTTCTTCTATTTTGACAGTGAGGCTGTAACGAAGTACGTACATATATCGTTAATTGTGTCGGGAACTTACTTTACTTCGTTTCATTCGCCTCTGCTCCTCATAAACAACTCATCTTACAAATACATCTCAGGTACCAGTAAAAGTTCTTCGATTGCAATTTTTACTTTTACTGTTACCCTTTCTTAGGATGAGCAGTATCAAAATACCACGGAAAGAAAAGGCAATGTACGCGAAACAAAGTTCAGTTAGATTATACTGAATTAGTAGAGGTAGTCGTCATATCAGCGCTTGGGTTTGACTTCAGCTTGACAAAAAAAAATCCTGTTTTCTAAGACTGATGAGGACTGGACTGTGATTGATCTTACCCATGCAGTGATTGAAACTCAAGAGAAACACACGAAAAGGAGCTCAGAGGGAGAGTTCATCAAGCTTGGCAATTGGATGAATGAATGATAATATTATGATTAGTAACAAGAATTGTTTATGCCATTGTCATGGTTTTATTGGTTAGATGACTTTCTTCCTTCTGCGACTTTTAGTACACTTTACTATTACTATAATATTGGGATTTTTATTTTGCGTGATAAATCTAAACAGGAGAAGAACTGTGAACAGGTAAAAGTTTACTTGCAGGACAACTCGCAATTAATATATACTCGGTCACTTAACAGGTAGCCCCGTTGTTTAACTTCTTTATGTCATGTCCATACTGAGCAATTGAATTGCCAGGTATTATCTGCTCATGCTTTTCAATGGTGAGTAGAGAGATAAAACTACTTGCAATAATGAGAATCGAGAACTTGTGTGTTAGTTTCGCAAAACTGCAACTGCGAAATTGACGTTCAAGAAATTATAATATTGGTATTTTTACGAACCTATGTCGATACGCTTATTGCTGCTAGATAATATACAAACATACAGGCACAATGATATGAAACGAACTTCGTAAGATGATGAACAATGAGAGTGAGGAAGACAAGTGTGGTGCGGTTGTATAAGGAATAATGTAGTACAACTTTACCGCTTTCTGTGCACGTATATACATTTTATATATATTGGTTCCTTCCAATACGAATTACATTATTGTAACACAACAGAATATTGAATTAGCTTCTTAAATATTTAAGCGGTCTGCTGCATTTTACTGCTAGATAACTCATAAATATTTTGGGAATGTTCTTAGTAACAGAACGAAAGAGTCATAATATTGTGTGGTGGAGAATAGTGACGTTTTTTGTGATGCATGAAGGTGTTGTCTGAAATGGCTGCAAATTGCAGAAACAATCACAGTTAACAATGCAAGCCCATCGCCAGATATCATCTAGTCTGCTTTCATTGCGCTATTGTTAAAATGTGGGCATCAATTCAGAATGGACTCTACGTGAAAGTCATGGCAGCTCAAATAAAAGAATGTAACCAACCATTGTGCTGTATTCGTAACCTGACAAATTTGTCAAATTGCGGTGGAATGATGATGATAAATAATTGCATTGCGTGGGTTACAATTTTGAATGAAATTTTTATTTTTATGTGCGTGTGCATAAGAAAATAATATATTATTGCATGAAGGAACGCTAGTACAAGCGGTGCCTTATTAAAAATTCCTAATAATTTAGTCTGTTGCCAATTAGTCCGTACCATGTACAACCGGAAGAGTGTCTTTAGTCTTTACACATTTAACTAAAAACCATAGTGTGTCTCGTCAACTTCCTCAACGCACGATGTCTAAAAACTGACCAGCCTCTCGGAAAAGGAATTACCCGTACAAAGGAAACGGCCTTAAAACATTTACATAGATTGGTAGTTTGTTTGTTTGTGAACTCAGCGGACCTTCCTTTTATTTACTACACATTTACATAGTTCACTTTCTATGCATTTCCTCATTTTACCTCCTGGTGCACCATGACTATGACAATGAATCATCAATCGAAAAACAATACACGGGCTACGGTGGTGGTGATCATGAGCTGGCTGTTGTTATAATCTTCCTGGGAATATTTGCGTGCCAATGCATCTCCACCTTCGGCCTAGGTCGACGATTCAATAATGAACGAATTTAACATTGCATAGTAGTTTCAGCAATAAATAACAGTTTTATTGCAATCTCAATACTGATGTGATCATACAAGTTTAACCTCGAAATCCAACAATGCTGTCCCAAATATGCATATTATTATTATAAAAGAGCCTACACGTGTTTGTCTAATAATACTATAATACTATTAAAAAAATTCTTGTTTGTACTTTTGTACAATGACACATAATACATCTTCCGCGTACCAATTAGTTTGGTTTGGTTATTGCCGTCTCTATTTTATTAAACCATTCTCTAATAATAGTGGGTTCATTATTAAATTAAATTTACATATTATAGTGATTATTACGTCTACAGTGGTAATCACTTTCGGTGCCCCTTTTAATTATACATAATCACTATAATCAGGTAATTTTAGCAAGAGAGCTACAGTTTAGATGAATGAGAGATTGAATTAATGACCCAGATTTTTACAGAAATAAATTCTTTCTTTATTTACATAAATGCATGTATTTACATTGTAAGGGTAGTAAGTGTATAATTGTATGTACGTTGTATTTTCATCACACTGCTAACATTTGAATGACCCGTACGCGCTCACTAGTTAGTGAACACCATTAAATCAATCATACTATTTGAAAACATCCTAGATCTCCATTGTCGCTACTGCGATGAACTTTAGATACTTTTGCACATTTGTGTACGATCCCGGAATTTCCCGGTCTGTTCTGCATTTTCCAAGACCGTAACTAACCACTCCGGCTTGAAAGTACCGACCATCATCCTCACTTTGAATTACCAAAGGTCCTCCTGCAAAATAAACACATCATGCATCTCGTCGAATAATTCCTTGAACTATAAATAACTTATACGTTGCATGCATTTCAATTTCAATGTATCAGCACTTACCAGAGTCCCCCTGAAACAATAACACAAATGTTGAAAAATGTGAGAATGTCGATGTTCCGAATAATTATTTTAACATATTTTTGACTACAATTGATTAATATTTTAACATAAAAACAAACGCAATCTTACGTAGCAAACAGATGTGTTGTTTTTAGATAGCCCACATAATTGTGTTTCACTGACGCCCATGATCGAAGATTTGGCAACATCATCGTAAGTTAAATTTCTTTTCAAAACTTCCTCATACTCCCGCTTTACCATATCTTTGCAATCTTCGTTAGGAAGAATTTTGATATTTAATTTTTGTAAGCGAGTAGCAGCTGGGGATGAGTCTGATGCATTTAAACGTCCCCATCCTGTAACAATGGCGTTTTTACTGTAAACATCAAAATCTGTAATTCAAAAGGTAAAAGACACAATTTATGTCAATAATTTTTACTGCATATTTATAAAATCTTCCCAAATTTCTAAGACAATGAATAGGTAGACAAATGGCATAATAAAACCTTCTTCAACTAAGCAGATTGGTTGAATATTTTCACTGAAGTTAATTGTTCCATTAATCTTTAGGACGGCTATGTCATTGGCATGAGATTCGGTTGGTTTGTAGTTGTAATGGACGATAATTTTCTCAATGTCAAATTCTTCCGACGCAACCTCATCTTCTGTCTCCAGATTATAATCCCCCACAACAATCTTCAGTTTATGCTTGGAAGCATATGCATTTCTGTTAAATTGACAGAAATACTACATACATTTTCAAAGTTCACACAAATTCCCATTAATCCCCCATATTATAAATGTATTCCTAATCCTAACATTTACACCGATAGCATTCAAATAGAAAGCAAGATGGATCTCATGATAACTGTTATGTAGCCAATTAAAGTCGGGCGCTTTGAGCCTACCTGTATACACAATGTGCCGCCGTGAGGATGTGCCTGGTTAATTAATCAAATCGCATTAATCACAACTGTTCTCTCCCACTTAGTCTCATTCAAATGCTAATTCACTGGTCACCTTTCATTGATTATGCTGCCACCACATCTGTGACTGGATTTACTTTTTAGCTGAAGGCTCACTTGCCATGGAAATTCCTTTTTTTCTGCGTCTTTCCCGTTCACAATATAAGCTGATTGAGGTGGAGGTTGCACCGACAGGTGAGAATGGCTAGGATTTTCTATTAATGATAGCTGACTATCTGAATCGTATTCGTTAGGTTCGTACAAAAGTTGACGGCCACATTCTTGCACATCTGTGGAAAGTTACAAATGTACAATTATTTAGTCTACCAGAAAAATCCTTGCAGCGACAACCCGTTGTGATTCAACATAAATGTTATAATTGCTGTCTTATTAACTATTTTCTTACTTTTCCAAGGTATTATTTTCTTGCAATTTACGTGCGTTATTTTCAAACTCCAGCTTACACTATCGCTTTGTGTAACAAATAAAATAATTATTGGGTGACTAGCATTGGGCTGAATTTCCACCACCGCTATATCAGATTTATTTTTTCCCGCAAATAAATATTTTAAGAGGACAGTGATAACTTAATATTGAAATATTGATGTAATTGAATGTGATTACCGGTATGATTTTCCATTTCACATACGCCTTCAGTTGGCCCTCCTGCCGAGTTCATGAGAAACATCATATCTTCAACACATTTCTCCGTTTTTGTGTATCTCTTTGGCTTCTTCAGTTCAAACCGCTCGAAATCAATTCTGGCATATAATTTTTATCAACATGTTTATCAGTAACATGACTTCTCAATCTAGTAATGCCCATATGTGCACAAATACTAATCACTATACGCACCTCAAGGCACAAGTATTTTCCGCCGCGTAAATTTTATATGAGCATTCCATGCTTTCGTTGACTGAGTGTGGATACATGGGGGATCGAAAGTATGACACTTTCTCTCTAGAAACTCCCCCGCAGGATTTCTGGACTAAAATTTATAAATCATGTAACTGATTGTATTGATTGGAACATGCAACTATCACAATGGTTTAGTAGAAAAAGTGCATATATGTAAGATACATACAAACGCAACAAACGTTTCCATTAGAGCAATGGCCCTTGGATGTTCCTTGATGATACTCGCATGACCGAGCCGAAATACAAGCTCCGTCACATACTTTGTCCCCTGTATATCTGGCAGGTCTTGCAGCACCACGTCCTTGTGCCGCTTCATATCCTCTAGGTTCCAACAAAGATCTTGCTTGGGGTCTCCATGCCTCCTCAATTGCTATTTCAATTTATACATACATTATGTTACGTGCCTCAATTTTAGCATACACTCACAAGGTATAACAATAAAATTAAGAAAACTCATACATTCACTATTCAATGGCAATCCAAACAATTTATCCGGGATAACATCCACCGTGGATGAGTCTGCCAACAAGCTAGTTCCTAACTCACTTCGTCCACTCACACCCACCAAAAGTCCAGTGAGAAAAAAACATTTCGACCACATTTCTTCACTTGAACTATTTATTTTTTTATGAAACAAAAAATTACAACCCTAAAATCTAGTTTTTATTTTGAAGGCAAGTTCTTCTACCTTCCTTTTTTAGCGTCATTTCAATGGAAAGTCAGTTATATTTCTTAAAACATTTAGAACGCGTCAAAAAATAAAACATGTATGGAAAAAGAGCGTATTAGTTCACGTTTGATGGAAGTAGTAGTAGTATCAAACAAGCGGGGTATTGTTGAACTCAAGTGCATTCGATCCAGTGCCATCCACTTCCTCTTTCTATAGTTCTCGTTAACTGTCCAGTAGGCATGATGTTTGTTTGGGTATGATTACCTACAGCATTTCCAATACACCAGGTATTACCAAAGTACAGCGTTTATTAAATTTGAAAAATGTGACTATGACATCCGCAAGCACTTATTTCAACGGTTAAAGAAAGCTTTTCGTGATGAAATTAAATCAGATCACGTCATATCATCATATACATATATGTACATCCCTATTGTCAATGAATATCTGAAGAGCTCACCTTCCTAGTCATAACATAGTAGAAATGATGTAAGAGGTAGCAAAAATGGATTATAGCTTTTGAAGTGGTCATGCAATATTGTTATTATCATCATCGTGTTTTTCGACGCTTATATACACACAATATAGCATTCAGCGACACTCAGGGCCAAAGTCATCTATAATATAGTACAATATTGCGCTCGACTGCATGCATGCTGCAGGTATCAGTTGGCAAACACATTATTATATGCTTTGATTCGTTTTTAAAAAAAAATGGATTGAATTCATACTTATGGCATCATGACATGATGTTCAAAAGTTCGTGTAATTTTTTTTTGTAAATTCATCAAAAGGACACATCATATTTTTAAAGCGAAAATGTCAAACCTTCACTTTTCTATTGAATGTTGACAAAAGATCATTGTTCTCTGTAAAAGGTATGCATGCATTGACATGCAACATCATAAAAAAACTTTCAAAATCCGCAATTTTAGCATACTTTTTACAACTTATGTTCATGTGTCGTGCCTCGGATGAACTTCAATATCATTATCAGTGAAAATTGTAGTATATGATTCTAAATTCTTGATTTTTTTAAAAGTTATAGTAGTTCAGGTTCAAGAGATTTTATCATGATAATTAATAAGTGTGACTGGCGGTCATAATACATTGACAGTGAACAGTTGGCAATTTAATGAAAGCAAATACGCCTGTATTGAAAACTAAATTTAGATGCGTTTGCTTTATTTTAAAGTAGACGCATGCATTGTCTGTATTTCACTACAATAAGAAGGTTTCCCAAGGAAATTAGAACCATGAAATAGCGTGAACTTTCCAAAAAGCCTACACAATGTAATCGCCGACATGACTATAAGTTTGGTTAAGTAACGTTTGGACGCATATTATTGAACCGTATGATATAAACGCACTTTTATTCAACGAGTTATCGTATATTCATGACAACGTGTTATAAATAGTTATATATATAATATCTGTCATTGTACATTTCGCGAATAGTTGTTAATTGCATATATTGTCCATTATCAATAATACCATTAAACCTTTCAAATTTTTATCATGTTTCTGATTTCATAAAGAACAATACAAAAAGGGTAGCAATTACTAATTACTCTAAACTCTCAGTCCTTATAAGTACTCAAATACATTTGGTGTCAATACTTAACCCTATACATATTATGTAAAATAATATATAATATACCTACATATGTATATACTTATATGTTTGTTTAACTTTCATTCAAGTAATTTCAAAATATACGCTGGAGGAGCAATCACTATTGAGAAACTTAAAGCAATAGCATGTTGCCAGTTATGCATGACGATATAGAAATACCATTATGAATTGTTTACATAAATAGCAACCTAACCTGGCTTAGCTAACCTATAAAAAATAACCTACAAACTTAGTGGTAAAATACTTGGCTGTTAACAAACTTATTAATATTATGAATTAATAATAATATGAAACAAAAATTGTTTCAATAGTCGATAGAATTAACACAAGTGTCACATTAAGTATTAAGTAAAGACACTCAAGTAGTCGTGGTCAGCTACAATATTACGTACATAACATACATAATTACACACATAACCTATACATGCACGGCGAGGTGGCATAATCTTGATAAACTTGCGTCCAGAATTATTAGGAAAATTTTCATACCGGGACAACGGTAGTAAGAAATAAAAATAAGTTAAAAAAGTGCAAATTGTTTTCTATTTTTTAAACAAAATTTTATAGCTTTCAATTAATCTTATATGTATATATTCACCTAATAACATGCGTAACCGAAATTGAAGCCAAAATTCACAATATACCAGAAAAAAATATTTAAAAAAAATATGAAGAAGAATGAAAGGAAAAATATTCATGTACTTATGGATAATAGGCACATATTATTCTAAGAGAGAATTATTATTTTACGCAATTGCGTTTTAACTACTAAATGGAATATTGAATTTCTTTAAATTTTTTAAATCTAATTCTTTGATTCTATAATTGATAGAGAGGATAATTTTTACTATTTTCTTATATACTGATAATTTTATCGTGGACTCGCAATTTAATTTCAATAGTTCTTATTGCAATTGAGCTATATCAGATTTATTCTATTTGAGAAAATTTCATTCCGGGATCCAAGGTTTTTACACTGACAAGAATAGCCGCACTGCTGCAATCATGGCTTGTGACTTGTGTATTATTGAATTTATTTGGCCACTTACATCAAATATACATATTACTACATCCAGTACAAAACCAATATGAGAACTTTTTTTTTGTTTTACATCCTAAACGAGTTCAGTAAAAAATCGCATGACTCCCTAGACCTTTCATGAACACGTTTGTGTTTGGATAGATGATCGCTTCGTGCAAATCTCTTGAGGCAAATGGTGCACTGGTATGGCTTGTCCCCTGTATGTGATCTGAAGTGTCGACCTAGCTCATCAGACCTGGAAAATCGCCAAGGACACTTATCCCATGGGCAAATAAACGGCTTTTCACCAGTATGACGACGAATGTGAGCTTTGAGATGAGAAGATTTGAAGTAAACTTTGTCACAGTTGTCAAATGGGCATTTCAACTCCAATACGGTGTCGTTGGGGTTTCTTCCTCTACCTCGGCCTCTTTCTTTTGGTGTCTTTTTCAGAGTGGCTGCTGGCGCAGAATTGCGAGTTTTGTTACAACTGCCAGGTTTGCGACCTCTAGTTCTTTTGGGCAAGGTAGGAATCATTGTTTGTAGTATTGGCATGTCCGGCTTATTCTCTATTTCCGCTGGTATTCCACTTATGCCACTTGAGGGAGTTTGTGATGCAAGCTGTACGACAGGTGTAGGTGAGGTGGAGATGCTGGGAATATTACAAGCGATTCTCATGTTGTTGTTGGTGGACATTGATGTCACCAATGGATTCTTTGAGCATTGAAGCGAAGTATGTGTGTACCATAATGGAGGATGGGATGAGGAAGGTGAAACGGAAGACGAAGGTGGGGAACTTTCTTGTGAAGGAATACTGGTTGAAATTAAAGCATTGTTTTCAGGGGAGAAGGCGAGCATGGATTCCCATGAATTAGGTGAACTGATATCTAAATCACTGCATCCCCCTGATACAAGATCATCCATTGGCGGAGGACTGTCGAATATATAGCTAACGTCACTACTAATGGACGATTGCTCCGATAAGATAGGACTCATGCTGAGCTGAGCACAGGGCAAGCTGCCATTTAATTGGTCATTCTGTGTAAAAACAATTATCAAGTAGACTAGATTATTGTACTTGTGTCAACATAAAAAAAAATTGTGATTTCCTTTAAGTAATTGTAGACAATGGATAGAAAGTGGTTTAAAAATGTGACAGTGTTTCTTACCTGAGCAGTACTACTGCCTGACATGGCCAATGGAAAGGTTGAAGCAAAGGATGACAAAGGGTCAAAAGAAATATCACTGATTGAGTTGGCTGAACTTGGAATTGGAAGCTCCATTGAGTCCCATGATGATGTTGAGAATGGCGACTCAGAGCTGTGAAGACTATCTGCGTAAAAAATACAAGAAAAGAAGTTGATATAACTACTAGTTTTCCCTGCTTAATCCCATCATCGACTGAAATAAACCAGAAAAAAACGTATTTTACAAGTAAAAGATAATATAAAAGTACGTGTACACAATGACATAAAAATATACATGAATACTTTGTACAAGAAATAACAGACCAAATTTGCACATATGTACAAACTGGCAATACATCAGTAACAAGAAATGTTATTCCTCTGATAAATAATAATATTAATTATTTTTCTGTTATTGGCTGGACTGGTCAAAGAGCGTTTATCAAGGTTTGACATGGCTCAAGAAACTACCAGCTTATTCCCATTTCATCGTAAGTGACATTTCATCACCAACATACTAACTAATGATTCTCTTCACGCTGAAATTTTGTGTCTCTGTGTCATAAACAACACACACACGGTGCTTAATAGAGGTTAAGTGTTGCAGCTCTAATTGAACTTTGTTGTGTACACTGCACTGGTCTATGACACTTGTGTGGAATGGATGCATGCATGTCAGACTGATAAACTCTAAAAGATTGTTAAGTCTATAACTCAAGATTAATTTAATTTAAGATATATGTCTTTATTCTACTCTGAGTGTAATTTGCTGTGACCATTGCGACTATATAATACATACGTGTATATAACCACATCACGTTTACCTGACATGATACACTAACTTGACTTTGAAACAAATTTTCTTTATGTTCCAATGTTTCGATAAATTAAAGGTATTTTTCAACCTACCTTGAAAAGAATCCGCAGGGGATGAGTCGGAATTATCTGGACCGGAAAGAAATGCACTGAGATCAGAATCGTCCCCTATTGCCCCAAATTCATTGTGATCAAACACGTTCGCTGGACCTAGTAGCCCCTCCAGCAGATCATCATAGGATGACGAAAACGGCATGAAATAATTGTCCTCAAATAAGAGCGCCATGATTAGAAAATTTATGTCACGAGCTGAGCTAATCTCTTTTGTTCCAAGAAGTTGATAATTTCCAGATAATCCAAACACGAACTTAAAGCTTTATGCACCCAACAGAATAAGTAGTAAGTACTCTTGCTCGCCTGACTTGGTTGGTCGTTTTGTCAGCTTACACAACCCACGTCACGCGGCTACTGAAATAAATCAAAGAAGTGATTCTAAATGAGTGATACAAAATTTAATTGTTTATTAACGTAATGTTCACATAATGTATATGTGTGTTTATTTGTGCATTCTGCTCCTACTTGTCCATGAGTAAAAAAATTCTCGCGTATATATCGTGTGTTTTTTTAGGGAGACGTGTATGTCTAATGAATAAAATTATATGTGATACGTCTCTTTTGTTACAAAATATTAATTTACAATAATAAATATCCAATATTCACACCAATTGTTGGTTGGATATATTTTTCCCAGGAGACACGAAAGTCATACGTCAATTCCGGGGTAACTATCAAACAGAACTGAACAGAAGTCGGAGTGGACCCTTCAGATTTTATCAATGTGAGGTCGGAATTAGCACCAAACTCTCAAACCAAAAATAATATCTCCGTATTCATCTTTCAGCAATTACTAAACACAGGTGCCGTACGGTCACCGTGTCATTATTGCCTTTGCTTTGTTGGATTAAATTTCAAATGAAAATTTTCCATGTGCAGGATATTATTATTATTACTAGTATTGGTTTTTTATGCGCTTCATAATGATTTTCTAAGGAATGGGTATGTTGAAATGGATATCATCTAATATGATCACTGTATGAATTACGGTCAGTTTAACACCAGACACAAATACTTAAGTAGGTATATATATGTGCTCTAATAATATCATTATTTAAAAGACCTTAAAAACTAGCTCTCAAAGAAACAACAGCCGCCCAATTCATCCGTGCCACATCATGAAATGGATGCATACATGCAGGCATTATATTTTTTTTTTGGAACATCAAACACTTTCCCTTCTTTTTTTCAAGCCTTCGTTTTCAATGACCAGTAATCGTTCATTTATTACAACTTGTTCATCAAACGTTACCATTGCTTTTCTATGAGCAGAATATTGACGAGTTGAATGATTGAGTGGCCAAGAGGAGTCAAATGTTAAAAACATATCAACGATACCGCGTAGGAAAAGTCATTACATGATCCTTAAATAAAATATTGCATTGCGGTGGTGGTGATGATTATTGGGCTCATTCATTTTTATATAATAACATTATTGGTTCCGTGGAAGTGAACCCGATTCCTTTTTCGGCAATTAAATACTCTCTAAAAAAGTAATTTCAGAGACGTGGAAATCAGAATCTAGTACAATGCGTTTTAAGAGGGTACAATACCGATCATTCAGTCCCTGCATTTACTATATACAAGATCAGATTTCAACACATTCCAGAAGAAAAAACACTTTATTCTATTCTACGTACTGATTTTATTTTTTCAAGTCAACATGTGCCATGGCCTGCTGTTGGTGGTGAACTGCGTAATGTTTCCATGCTTGAATTGATGATGATGGGATGCATATGTAGTATGTAGATTTTTTTTACCCGAGGAGCCCAGTTATTTAAAAAAAAAAAAAATTTAAAATTAAAAAAAAATTAAATATTATCCATGTACCAAGCTAAAAAAAATTTGTGCATACTATAACTGATTAAGTAATAGATGCACCTATGTATGCACATACTATACGTTTCATGGGGTATGTTGAAGATTTTGAAATATACCTACTTTAAAACAACATGGTTTTTGGATGTATTCTTTTAAAGGTAGCGTGGTATTTTTATGGAAATCTCCTAAAACTTATTGAACAAAACTAATCTTTAATAATTACGATATTACATCCAATTGTCTAATAATATGACTAATAATAGAATAGATTGGGCAAAAAAGAAATACTCCTTAGGGTTTGTTTGTATGAAAAGAGTATACCTATATAGGTATCCACTTGAGTGAGACTGTTCTGATAACGATTTTCATATCGCAACTTTTGACGACAAAAATAAACCCTTATAAAAGTTATAAAGAAGGCTTTCCAAGTACGCACAACTAAAACTAGTTGCTGTAAACGTACTAGTTGTGTGCCGGAATCCTTTACTCTATTAATTCTTCCCTCTCCTGCGAAGGTACACCTTAGAATAAAAGTAATACTTTAGTAAGACACAAGTAAGTGAGACATTTCGAATGATACGTCACACGTCACTTAATATAGCTGAAAAATCAAAGTCTCCTTTATTCCTCCTGGAGGTTGGAGGGAGGAGGGAATGCCAAAGTAACGTCAGTTTCTTGTATTACTCATCAAGACGAATCGAATGATACGTCACTTGTTATAAGTTTGCAAATATTTAAATAATCAAAGATTTCCCCATAACCCCTCAAAATTGGAGGAGCTTGGTTCGTCCAAGATGAAGTCGTCAGATATATATTTCCGAAAACATAATTCGAAAATTCATAATCATTTTGGAGATGTCGTGTTGTCAGTGGGAGGTACGGACCATCACGCCAATCTTAATAAGGTTTACTTCGTAAACCTCAATAACTGACAATGAATGAGCGATGAAAAACCTTTTTTTTTGGACTTGCTGATGTTTTTAGTTAGAAAGAAAGGCATAACAATATAAAGCCTTCCTTTCTTGTGCCGACCTGCCGATACATTTTGAGTAGGTGTATAAGCTGATTGTGATTTGTGAGTAGTAGGTAATTTGAGTAACTACAACTGATATTATGATCACAGCCGACGATTCTTTAGGACGGCAAAGCATGTTCATGTGAGTAACTACATCCCTGTTGTACGTGTGAGGGCTGTCAAATATTCATTTTCGTGACATGAAGCAGCAGATTCTCAAATGATCCGTACCAAACGGTGCACTCTTTTTACACTCTTCTCAGCTCTCTCACTTAAATATATAAGCATATGAGTACTGGTTAATTACACCAAGTAAAGTAAAAGTAGCTAAAAAAAACACTTTTTAACCAGTTTTAAGAGTTCCCGAAAAATTATTTGTACAGGACAAGAGTCAAGTCAAAAGTCTTAACGTACACACATCATTGAAATATGAAATGAAAATGTAAAAGAAGATTTGCAATTGGTATTTTTGTTAAGGTTCTCAAACATCAAAAAATGAACTAAATATTCAAGGTATATCGATTAATAAAATAGAATTTTGCTGAATAAAAATTGTCTACACATTTCTAAGGTGCGTATACCTACTTTTCTCCCCTGCACTTTTCCACTGCAGTGAACGACCCTGGCTAAAACACATTAAACATGACTGATGAAAAATATTAAAATTATTGTGTACTTACATGAATGTGTATATACGTTATATGAGTCAAGTAACGTGACATGGAACTTTCACTGTCAAGTTTTGATATATACATTGTATATCTATACCTACATGGAAGTCATATATGGATGGATACTATATTCCATACGAATTCTTTATTATGGCACATAACAAAGGAATGGCATCATCACAATAAAACTTTCATGCCAATAAAATTCTTTGTTGCAAACTATGCAAGCCAACTTTAATGTGGTAATAGCGCTATTATGAGTACAACGTATGACAACTAGTGTCAACTCGTCAGAAATTCTCTATGAAAATATGTGTAACATTGCAATAACAACAACAACATCAGTAGCAGCAGACGAATGACAAAATTATTATTAGCTCACATGACGTCTTCGTGGTCTTGTATTATTCACTCTCGACGGCTAAATGTGTATCTCAAGCCCAATTTAATGGGCAATATTTCAGTGGAATAATAAGTCACAGGCAGGAAATCATTTTTTTTCTCATATTGCATTCCTCTCAATGTAGTTCTTATTATTTACGCATTTTTATAATTGGTACACATATTTACGTGTTATAAGATCTATAATTTCCTTAGCTTCTTCTTTGTGAACCATTTATTTAAATGTTTTATCGCTATTCGTCACATTTTTGTTCATGTGGTAATTATAAAAATGCCTTTTCTTTTACGCATCATTTCTCATTTCAACGAAACTTATGTGTGTGTGTGGGTGCAGGTGTAATACGACACCAGAAAAAAAGGTTTAAAATTGGTGAGTCAGCTCGTACGTTTACCGTTGGGTTGCCATTTCGATTTTTATGAGCCATGACCATGGAATAAAGAATGAAAGACACACAATAATAGTAACAGTAATATAGGCCAAAGCTGAACGTTAAAGAAAGTGTAAAAGATGAAGTTAAGCACCGAATTTAAAAAAAATATTTTAATGGCTAATTTTGGATGAAAAAACAGAAGGTGTACACAGAAGGTGTTTTGACTTTGGCTAATAATAATATCATAATAAAATGCAAGTAGTAATTATGACTGAATTTTACCACTAAGTGCAGGTGTATGAAATCGTATCATCATTCATGTAACGAAAATAGGATGGCTCGTTCGTATTTGTAACAAGCATTTGAAAGATACTTATATAAAATTCTAGATGTGATGCTGATGATGATGATCTACATTTAGTATACGTAAATGCGTGTGTTTGTACATTTTATGTATGCTTATTATTCGACACCGTGTTATTGAAACATTTTCGACTTTCATTTTTATTGCTGCTTAATGTCTCGCACTAGGGTTAAATACACCGTATGAAATGAATGCTAAAAAAAGGTTGAAATTCAAACAAACGTAAATACTTAATATTATTATGCCATGCTGTTATTGCGTAGCTGTGTAACAGCTATAGAACTGATTTTGATAAGGTTGTCTGTCCGTCCAAATGTCTGCATATTTGGTATACCTTAGGTCTTAACTCAGAACAATATATTGCAACTTTCACCGATTCTTCTGGGGGGGGGGGTAACTGAGGAAACTGATTTTTGTACCTTTAACCTTTAGCAAGGGACATTGTGACTTGTGACGCATAATTCGATTCTCTCACAGCTACGTATTTACAGGTCTTTCAACTTAACCTACTAGCTACTGCAGCTACTTTATAAAGTGGTTTGGTCCGCATATACGTCCATAGTACAGTCTCAGCACTGCTACAGCTACGGTTGTATGTATGTACATCTTTCACGAAAATTTTTTAGCCGATTAATACAAACACCAACGTTTGTATGTTTAAGCACTATGTGACAACGTTGATATCACGAGTATTGTAACCAATGAATGCACCAATTGATGCAATTTGACTCAATGATCACGCATGTTTTAATTGCATTAATAGACAGAACTTGAAGATATCATCAAGTTAATTCCACACACATAGTGTCCTCTTAAGTAACATTTTTTCTCATTACTTCGCCATCTCGTTATAACGGTTTACCCATTTATCAAAAGTTAGCTGTTCCTTCAGTGAAAAAAGTGGGCATATTAAGTAGAACTAAATCACAACTTTAAATATATGTGATGAACTGAACCACCTGCAAAATATGTATTAAAATGGAATTCATAGAAATAACAAAAAATGAAGTTTTTGATGAAACCCATACGACATGATTTGATGATGAACTATTTGACAGGGAATCACGCGGTGTAAGGTACCATTCACTATTATGATAATAAATATGGGTATTAAATATTCAACAAGTTACATGGCTGGATAAATTTTCATGCGAGCTGTTTGAATGATGCATGCGTGTGTGCAATCGAAAGAGCAATGTACGTCACATCAAACAAAAATGTATTGGATCGGTTTTGTTATGATGCCTATCACCAGACCTCAAAATCTGCGCTTTAAATAGGTATGTACCATCGTGTTGTTGTGTACGGGTCTAGCTGGCTGGAATAAATATTAATAGCCATATCACATTTAATTTATATCTATTATAACATACATATATGATATCACAACAACAGATATTTGCAAACCATGCATTTAATACTGTTACCTTACAGGAAAAAGAACCACGCATACTTTGTTTTTTAATGCCAAGCGCTATTCAATATAATGTAATGTTCACTGGCACACAATTTAAAAATTTCACAATGCTATTTGCTTCCTGGATGAAATATGTATATGTAATGAGGGGCCGTTTTCTAAGAATAAGTCACATGAAGATGTTTGAGTACACCCATCGTCCTAACCTGGCTATTACTTAATGAGAAACATGGTGCATGTTGTAATTAAACTTCTTAAATGCTACCTGTGGCATATTAAGTATGTAAATGGTTTAACCGAAACTCAATGCATTATTTGAAATACATTCTTGCAACGATATTAAATGAGAAATCTTGGCAATAATGATAAATATTTTCGTAAATCTTACCAAAGTCCTTTAGTCGGTGTTTATACATTTTTTCCAAACACTCACTATTGACTTTCCAAGTTTAAACCACAACAGTGTTAGCCTTTAAAAAATATACGCGAAGTTAAAAATACACTTTTCAGTTATTTCACCTCACCAAAATCAAGCCATGCCATTAATTTGATGGTTATGAGGCTCCTTTTTTGTCAATGTCAACTTATATTTAAACGAATGGAACTATTGTAGTTTTTATAATTTCCTAAACTGAAGCACTAATAAATAGCTCAGCATGAACACATCCTGTATTGCAATGAGACGTTTTGAGGTTTGATGCATTTAGCAAATGGTTAACGCACTCAGATGAAAAGATCAAAGGAGAAAATGGAAAATAATAATGAGAAATGTTTAAAAAAAAAAATTAAAACCCAGAAGAAAAACAATACGTTTTATGCCTATATGTTATATATATGCACATATATATGTATATAGGAATGTGTGTGTGTGTGTGTGGTGATAAATATCATTGACTGATAACAAATTGGCTTCGGTAAAGTTCATTAAACATTTAAAACAAAAGCACATCTCGTTGATGATATTTGAGATAACATTACCCAAGATAAACAATGTTCTAGAGCAACTAATTCGTCATACGTTTAAACCGATCATCAGAGTCGTCGCGATCGTTATCACTTAACTTTATTCAAAGCCTACCTACATACATACATACATATATAACAAAAAATTATATGAGGATATTGTTTTACATAATATGTGCACAATGCTGACGGCTGTCAACAAATAGGTATTCTCTTTTATAAAGTGAACATTATGTAAATTCGTAATCCAATATAATGTTAATATTTAGCTGGCAACTAGGAGCGATATTGCTTTGCTGACAAACTCCAGGTCATAAAAGTATACCTGGTAATAAGCCAGACTTTGTTTGCTCTACCATTTTTTAATGAGTAATTAACCAAACTACACCAAGTTTTTTTTGTTCGCTTTCGCTTCATCACTAAAATATATTAAAACACTTACCTAAATTTACACATATGAGCTAAAAATGCGTTCACTTTGTAGTGAACTGTGACAGAGTATGTATTATGTATGCCGTCCTATAATATCGAAACAAAGACAGGGATAAAAATATTGCGAACGCTTGATATATGATGCAACGAAATGCACATTCATGTGCCTCAATCTCATTGTGTGTTGTGTAGATCATTTTTGAACTATTTTAAATATGTACAGATTCAAGACTAAAACACAAACACTGAAAATTAAGAAGAACAATTGATTGATTTCTTAAAGAATAATTTCAAAAAGATACATTACCATATTTTAATTGCTGATGAACACACGAATAACGGTAGACCGGTTTAGGAATTTTACAATTCTTTGTAATAAATACAAACTGGCCAAGCACTGCACTAAACATTTCTCAAAACGGTGATATATAGTTGTTGCTCTTATCATTCAAGTGGAATTGTCATTTTCATGGTCTATTTTTATTATGAAGCCATTTTTATCATTTGTTTTCTTTGTCATTTTGTTACATCGCTTATGATGATATATCATACGATATTATTGGATAACAAGCGTCGAAAATGGGAACAGGAAATAGTAAATTGCATATAGTTGAAATTTCATTGAAAGAACAATCATCTAACAGGCCAGAATTATCGTAAGGAAATTGGATAAAGATATAAAGATAGCAGTGTTCCTATCTCTTGACAATGATGATGTGATACGTATATCGCTATATGGCACATATACTTTGTTGATATTCTTCCTCTTTTTTTTGATTATTTCTCGTATCTCTCATAATTAAAAAAAACGATCACTTCCTTTGAGCCTAATTTCAATAACTGGATTTCCAGTCTAAGACCCTGAATTTAAAAAAAAAATGAAGAAGACTAATATTATCAATCACTGCACTATTAATAGACGGATGGTATGATGATCGGCAAAATAGCCAGTGCACAGGTTTATTTACATGCGCTCTATTCAAGGATTTTGAGGATCTGGTCATTGTGTTTTACAAAGAATAAAGAATGTATATTTATAATATGTATGCATATGGTCAATAGGTGGTTAATAATCAGTAGACACGCCAAGTAAATCAACTTGTTAGTACTCTTACTATACATTACTGAGTGACAATAAAACTGACTCACTCATTCAGCCAGTAGTATAGTATGTCAGCCTGCTTAACCAAAAGATATAATAAACTCAATAAAATTTAATCCATTTCATTTTTTTTCTTGTTGTGTGCGTATGCATAATATGCATGCATGAAAATTAGTACCTACAATACTAATGTAGCACTAATAATAACAATCATAATGGAAATAATAATGTCGTGCGGACGAATGATGAATGCACAAATTAATGTATATTATATATATATTTATATATATATATAATTATAATGAGCGTATTAAAGTACATATACATATATATAACCATATTTGACAGTACATGTCCGTCCTCGTCTACTACAGAGTAAGCTGTCAAAGGTTTCAAAAGATTGACTTCGGAAGATGATAAGGAAGAAAGGGGATATGAGTGAGTAATTCACATACATACATACATGTGTACATATGTATGTATAAATACGTAGGTACATACATATGAACTTGTTGCAAGCAAAGTGATATACTGTTAGCTGGAATTAGGAATGTACATAACTAGCTGGAACATTTCATACTTGACAGTGTT
The DNA here is from genome assembly GCA_027744095.1 of Zhuqinia jingwanae. Classification (NCBI taxonomy): domain Eukaryota; kingdom Metazoa; phylum Arthropoda; class Collembola; order Entomobryomorpha; family Paronellidae; genus Zhuqinia; species Zhuqinia jingwanae. The sequence goes on along the minus strand of JAHZNC010005202.1, from coordinate 11,453 downwards.
ATAAAATAATGCGAATACACGCTGCTGGGGCTAATAACTTGTAAAAATTCTCCCGATGCAAATGACTTATATTTTTTGCAAACGTGTCCAGTGCAAAAGCAATGACTAAACGACATTACGTATTAGAAAAATATTTATCTCCTTGCCCTCTGATTGTGTTTTTTTGAGTCTTGCTCTTGTAGCAGTGCTGCTAGAGTTATTTACCAAGACTTAGTCACTTCATTCAATTTCTTTCTTGATAGCAAGAAAACTTGGTAGGGTGATGATGACTAATTATTACTCAAGTCAAAGAGTAAAAGATGCAGCCAGTGTCTCGTTAGCTCACATATAGAAGCATACTCTGTTGCGGCATATATACATGTACATATGTATGTATATATGGATAGAGCATAGAGCTTCATCTACTCGTATCATAAAACTACGATTATGCATCAATTGCCATTTCAAAGATTGCCTCAAAAGGAATTCCTGCTAACTGTTACAAAAATTTAGTATTCCAGCATTTCCTAAGCTTTTACTTTTTAAAGTTCTGTTACCTATAAAGAAATATGAGAATTTTCGTGATAATTAAGGTATTAGATTACTTTAAGATTGCTTTAACAAGGGAAGAAATGAAAATGTGTGTTAGAAAGCTAAAGCAAGCATAATGACCAATTGTTCTTACTTTACCGTATGGAAATGGGAACACGATCAAGGATGACAATGACAGGATTTTTTGATCGTTCACAGAAGGATGAAGTTATTCCATATGCAGCCTTTTGGGGGGACGCTGGAACCTTTATAGATTGGAAAATAAGAGAGAATTAAATTTTGATTTTATAATAGAATATCATATTATCAAATTGAAGTTAGTTGTACGGACGCAACATTTCATTTACAATGTAATGAAATATCATAAGCAATACGAGAGTAAATTTGGATAAGTCTTTTAAAGCATGTCATGCACAACACGTGTGTCTATGAAATCATATAATATATCTTCTAGCTTTTTACAGTAGTACATATATGTATATCTTTGAGATAGCTTTCGACGCTTTGTTGTCTTGTCAAAATATCTCGTTTTTGTAACACGCAAGCGAACTAATAAACAAACATGAACTTAGTAACAAATGTAAGATTCTTCAGGAATTCACAACAAATATACATGACGACACTGTAACTGTAATCTCTAGCAGGAGAGTTAATAGTAATTACTGTGCTAAACAAATGGAGTGTGGTTGCTTTTGTATTTGCCTTGGCCACACCGACTTTCTTGTGTATAACAGGGGAAAATCTTGTTGCTGTTCTAACTCACATAATTTAAATATGTATAAATGTATGATGAACTTTTAAAATGGTCCTTAAATGGTTTAGTAAGTTTTACTGAAACCACTTATAACCCTAATGTCACTTGTATTTACTCCTGTTTTTGCAGCCTTGATGAGCTTGTTTCAATTTCAGTGATCTGAAAAATGCATGATAGTAGATAGAAGATAAATGTAGATGAATTTTCAGTTTTGCACAATAATACATGTATGGCTTTAATTACTTTATTAATTTACACCATACTAATTACCTATTATTTTGTTTTATTTGACGATATTATTAATGTCGTTTTATTGAATGTACATATCATAGACATAAAAACGTCATGAATTTCTTGTAAATCGATCTATACATATGTATGAAATTTGCTTAACATTAATATTACGCGTTTATATTCATGCCATACCAATGTATCTCTCATTAATTAATGTAAAAATCGTATTTTTTGCATTATTTAGTACCAAACTAGTAACTACCTGGTTATTTCTCTAATTATGAGACATGTCTCAAAACTATGCTGCATATCAACCTGTATTTACAGACGTCATACAAGACGAATAAAGTAAAAAATATGAATATGCATATAACCAAAAGTTAAATATGAGCTCGCTTAAAACTTTATCTTTACAAACCATGCGCCATTTATTTCTTCAGCTTATAGCAGTTCACATATTCCATGATTATTTTTTTTGAGTTTTTACATGCAAATAACCCATTACTGCATTCATATCATTTTCATTATAACTGATTCGCTAGTCAGCAAATTTCAAAATCTTAACACTCCATAAACCTCAAATATTGCACTGCACAAGCACAACTCGGATCAATTCAAATGTTGTCATGTTTGAAGCATAATATTGAAAATTTAATAGGAGTATGGCAGCCCATTGTTACGGAATTGCAACGGCTTATTCTCAAAGCGCTATTATAGGTGAGTAGTTGAAATTGATATGTGGTATAAGATAATAGTGGCGAGCTAGCGTAGCCATTTCTGTTAATTCTGTTACACTTACACTGGATTAATTTACGCATGCAAAAATGAATGGAAGTATGTGAAACGGAATGAAATGCATAATATATGGAAATGGTGACATATTTTTGTTACAAATATTTGTTATTATAACAACAATACAAAGCGGAAACCTAAAATAATTGTTGTCATAACACTAGCTTGGATAAAAACGTTACCTGCAATAGTGTAAAGAATTTGACTTCAGTATAAGTGTATATAGCAATATAATAATAATGCATTCATTGTAATACTGAATCACAATGATTTTTCCTCTCAAATAAAATTATATGAGCACGTGTAAAGCAAGGCAACATTCCAACATCAAATATGCATGCAACGCAATGAAGCATGGTATTTAATAGAATGCCATCATAAAAAAGACATGAGACACGCGATTCGGAATTAGAGATCATATGAATTATTAGAAAATGCCGTTCTAACTTAATTCGATAATTAATTGTTACAAGTAGTTATTTGCTTAATTGTAGTATATTGAATTGTACTATAGGTCCCTTCTTAAATGTCCGTGTTGTACCTGGGCTCTTATAAATGTTCGTTATCTTTTATTTAATAAGCTGATACGAGTGCAATTGACAGTTACCAATCACGATTGAGGAAGAATTAGGTTTCAAATTATATGGACTGTTGTGTTGTGGACAGCTTCAATCAGTAAAGGGCAAATACCTATTCTGAGACTCGACTCATCCAGATAAGGTGTTTGTATACCTACGTACGTATAGGTGCATGCATTATGTATAACGAGTGTTGTTTGGTGTGTCTGGTATGATTAGAATTGAACTTTTGAGAGTAGAACATGGAACACGACGAGAGTTCAGCTTTCATAAATGCCAAAGGACTAAATTAATACATTTAATTAAAATCCAGATTTTGCTTTGTTCTGTCTAGTCAGTCAGTTTAGTATGGAATTAATTATGCTCAAAATGTGGGTTCTTTCGTATAGTATGTATGTATGCGTATTTCAGTTTCAAGTTGAAACTTTCAACTTCCAACCCAAAAAAACAAATCCCTTGTAACGTTATATAGGGATTTTACAAGACGCCGACGACTTCAGGGATTTTGAACTTGTATCACAGTTGACAGTAAGTTCTACATACAAGCTACGTAGTATGTTTTTGTGTGGTATGCTATATCTGATAGTGAATGATTCGGAAATTTTCGGCTTTCTCCATACCACCACTATGGAACTCTTTCACCAGAGGTAAGTCTACTATACCTGCGTCCTAGTACAGTATCATGATATGGATATGCTTAACGGGCATGTGGCATGCATAATCTATAATATGCAGGCATACAATTACCGTGCTTCGGCATACACTGATGATCGGATATTTCGGGCTCGCCCTCATTACTCCTTCAAAGCTAACAGTCATTATATGTGTTTTCATTCTGCTGTGTATAACTCTTTAAGGAAGGAGAGTCCTTTTCATGTAGTTTCATCATTACATAGGCATATGGATACATCTATGTAGTATCCGTGTTTTACCATGTCAGTCTCAACAAACTCATGGTCAATGCTAAACTAGTTCAATGCTATCAACAAACATCACTGGAGAAACCGATGCTCTTGCCTTTCCACACTCTACCAACACGAACTAAAGAAGTGCAGTTCAGTGGAAACTCCTCGAAACAGGAAATGAGGTAGTGGTCCTGTATGCGAAGGGCAGAACTCTACAAAATGCAATATTCAGTACTGCCAAGAAATGCGAGTACAACTGATCTCATTCTTAAATCAGAATTCGCTAAAATTTCGGCACTACTGCTACAAGTGTCGTCAGAGATATAAATAAGAGGGCAAGTTTTGTCATTTGATTTTTTCTGGGTGTAATAGGTCATAGGTGTCTGGGTTTCATAGGTTAAAATGGTAATTGAGCATTGTTGTCTGTAAAAGAATCATCAAAACGTCCCTAATTATTCTTGTATATAGTCTTCATTGCACATACAATACTATACTAGTTTTTATCTCTCATCTCTTGTATGATATGCACGTTTTTTTTACCAGCAGCACCTCCTTTCCACACCCACACACTTTTATCTCTTGCTCGCATTCTTTTCATGTTAATACAAGAAAACATATTAGTGGTTCTTGATGTCTTCAGTGGAATTAGTAGTTTGTTTTCAATTGTAAGCTTTTTTTTAGACCTGGGATAACGTAGTGGCATTTATGTCGTATAGTACAGCTGGAACCGATGAAAAATTGTGAAAAAAGGAGACTCTTCATTTGGCATACATACCTTTCGACACTTGGGTTAGTTTTAAAATAATATAATAATTATATATACATGTAAATGCATACGCATCCAAAATGAAACCGAGGTAAAGCCATGAACGAGTAACAGTTGCAAACGAGTTGGTATGAAATTTTATGCTTGCAAAAATAACAAAACACATTTCGATCCGTATTGTGTGACACATGGCTCTAAAATATTTATAGACAAATCTAGAAAGTAGTAAAAAAAAATTTAATAGCAGTAGTAACCCAATAATGGAGAAAAATATAGAAGGGATGCGGAAGTGTGCAATATTATATTTATGTTAAATTCATTGAATATGAATGAGTTCAAAAAAATATTTTCTGATTGGGTAATAGTATGCTTGCATGCATAGATAAAGTGTACGACGGAAACAGAACAAGTGGTCAGAGAGCGGACGGGAATTTTGGTCATAATAATAAGCACAAAGTACATCGTGTTGTTTCAACTTCAACTCTAGCAATATACAAAATGCAAGTTTCTATCTAAATGGCTATGTAGCTTTTAGAACACACTTGCGCAAAGGAGAAAACCAGGTGGGACTATCGGCTCTCTGCATATATACAAAAACTATGTGTCTCTGGGCGAGTGTTTTGGGACCATTTACTTTGCTATATATGCATGTATACAACACACACAACAGCTTTAATATGGCTCCCACATGGGACTGGTAGAGCTAACACCCCACAGCACCAAAAATAATTAGCTGTGTCAATCAATTAGCAACAACAGTCACATTATTATAATGCTTTTGTAATGGATCACGTCGACAGTAATGTCATTTTACGTAGTACATTCTACTCGGCTAGGCTGACTTTACTCGACATGATCTATATATATAAAATCTTGACTTGTTAGATTGGCGTGTAAAAATAAAATATTACATGGTTGTTTGGAATTAAATGTTGCCTGGGCGCCATTAAATGTTTACCATCATGATATAAATGTTTCAGGTTTTCTAAGTTGGATGTTTGTGTTAAATAATCAAAAAATTAAGAATAAAAACAAATCCAACTTTCATTAATAACTTCCACCCTTAAGCGTTAGCTGAGAAGAATTTTCCAAAACAAACCACTGACAGTTTAGCTTTGTCTAAAGTGTGTTCACATTCGCATATTATAATATTATATGAAAAGTACAGTATTATTGTTACTACTGCACTGGGTGGCAGAGAATTCCCTAAAGTTATCAAAGGTATAAGTGTCCGTAGTACTTGTGATTAAGTAGTTACAAGAGTCACTAAATAAGTGAACCGTTACAATTTAAAATCAATGATTTAATTTTTAGCACGAAAGAAAAGAATGGATCGCCTTGTTGAAATAAATTGTGATATATTTTTATTGTGCTGCGGAGCAGTGTTGTTCTTGTGCTGAAGGGTGTGGGCACTTGGAGAATACACCCCGCTACGTAGCTTGTGTGTCGTGCTGTTGTCTGCTGTAGTAGGACGTCACCAGAAGCAACAATTCATTGTGTTCTATATTTCTTCTTAATTAACTGACTTAATTGTACTTCTAATACATAGTGCAGTAAGCCTTTCACCAAAATATTGTTTCTAGTCACATTAGTCACACGAAACGTTACCCAAACATCATCATCTTGCTATTGAGAATCAGCTGTATAAACATTCTCAACTTTCTTAACCAAATGGATCCATATTTTTCAACTTCTATGCAGCTTTAAGCAGTTATCATTTGCTCATTATATTGTGGTCTTATCGAACGGAGAAAGTTTTTATTTTCCACGAAATAGTAGTGTATACGTCAACTTTGTGGCAACAAATCAGAATTGCTGTGATTTCATTTCATTTACCTGAATGTGATTAATCAAATGGAACTTCGATTGGAACCGAAGTAAAATAATAAATTATTATAAGATAGGTATATTCAATATCATCACCAGCTTTACGTGAAACATGTGCCAAGTTTTCCTTTCGCTGTTGGTTGTTATAAATTTCTATTGAATCAGCCTGTTCTGTGTGTTGATATAGTAACATAGTATCTTCATACTAATATTTTTAATGAACTGATTTTTCGACCTATGAAATGACATTTTAGTGGGTGAATGTTCCTTGCAATGTGAAAATAATAGCTTAGCTGGGAGAGAATTGAAGAAGTGCGCTAGATGGATCCGTTGTTGATACGGATTCTTTAAGAATCCTGGTTATGGTGCCCAGAAATTAATTACCGTTTAGTTTAGAGTGGACTAACTGCAAGTGCGGTGTGCGGTTGCCTCAAGATGGCTTCAAGTTCAACGGCTGATAGGACTTTGAACAAAGTTGCGCTATGCTCTGCCATTTTTGCTGGATTCGCGTATGTAGGATATTCGGTGGTTAGAACTGCCTTCCAAAGAAGAAGGAAGGAAGGAGAATGTAAACGTAAGGAACATCATTTATTTTTCATCAAAAAATATTTCGTATGCTTTATTGGTATTTACTATTTACGCAAGTATAACATGTATATTATTTATGCACATATCATGTATCATGTTGATTGAAGTATTTAATGTATATTCCTGTTTAACGTAAGTTAAGTCTCAGATAATAGTCAATCTTTTTTTACATTTCAGTGAGCTATCCAGAGGGCGAGGCTAGATTATATTTTAGAAGGTTATCTCAAACAACCCAAACAGATGCATTATTGGGTAACCTTGATGTCTCGAATTCTGGACGTATTATTCTCAGACCGTTGTCTGTTCAGGAAAGGATTCGGGAGTTAAACTTCAGAGCTCGTCATTTTGCAGACACCATGCTTGCTATACAAGGGAATGGTGGGCCTGTTGGTCGTCATACATCGCATCCAATGGGACCACGTAGTCTTCAGGTAGGCTGCAACATAATGTGAAAATATGATTACAAATATATGAAATGAAATGAATAAATTAGGACATAAAATATTTATTGTACTTCAGTGTTCTCCTTGGAGCTCTCCACGGATTTTGAGTCCTGTGGACATACGGCACTTTATAGCAAGCAGGTCATCCGACAATTTGTCACTGGTTCCGGTTGATACTGGATCTCCAGTTAGAAAACGATGGTCAAGAAAATCTCTTGCTCGTAAGAGCCCCGAGGCTGGTTTGGCTGCTGATGAACCACCTCGGGAAGCAATTCAAGACATTAGCGACGAATTGAAGGAGAAATTGGAATCTCTCAGCCTTAAAGGACGGTATGTCTGTGTCTTTTTAACGGTGATGCAGTTACAGCGTGAATGAGATATTTTTTTTGCAGGGGTTGTAATAAATTAGAGGTAATAAATGTTAATATATAACATAAATAAATATATATGCGCTTTTCTTATTTCCAGAGCAATGGATTCATATGAAGCAAAAACTCTCGTTGCACTGCTGTACACGTCTGATGAAGGAGTTTTAGAACGTGCTTTGATCACTCTTGCCAACCTTGCTACGTTTGATGTAAATCAAAATAATCTTAGAGAAGCAGGTTGTCTCTCAAGACTGCAGAATTTACTGACGCATCCCAAAAGTGAAATTCGATTAGCAACCATTCGTGCCCTCGGAAATATGGCATTGAATGAACAAAATCAAAAGGAAATGAAGGTAATTCCTTTTAAATACAAAGGTTATTATGTAAACAGTGCAAACGCTGGTCATAAAATTCTCTCTTGTTTACCATGTTGTTCTTATATAACTTAGAACATGGTGCCCATGCTTTTATCATATATCGGGGATGTGTCAAAACACGCTGAAGAGCTTGTGGATGCAGTTCTTACAACTTTAGCCAACATTGCTGTGCTTGCAGATTGGCACGATGAATTCTGTCCAGCTCTTCATAGTTTGTATTCATTAATAGATCAACTTTCCCTAGCGATTCGATTACAGTCATTAAAGCTTTTGGTCAACCTCTCAACCGATGAAGATATGGTTCCTAGTTTATTAGCCGCTCAGGTATAAATGGAAATTGTTGAATCGTAACTACTGGGTATTAATTTGTTAATAAATTTACTTTAAACATTACTTTTTCAGGCCCCAAAACGTTTATTGTACCTGATGGACCTATCTGAAGAACGCGATGTTGTCTTACGTCTTGTTACTTTACTGGCTAATCTTACGTGCACAGCTACTGCACATGAACTAAATCCTATTCTAGATTTACCTCCAGAAGACAAGGCAGCTGCTCCGGACACGATGTGCGTTATTTCATGATCATAGTTACCAGATATTATTATAATTATAAATCAGTCAATGTAATTTCATGTTTTGACTGAACCGTAGGTATGCAGCTATATTTGGAGTGAATGCAATAGAAAAAGTTAAACAGAAAGCCAGAATACTGATGAATAGACATTCCGATGAAGACGTTCGAGTGCAGTCACGGAAATTATTCAACGCACTCAAAAGTCAGACGACCCCAACTTAATGATATAGCACGCGGATATAACGTATATGCCTACCAATATTGTTATTCGTGTTACTTCGCAAATTTATATTATACTACATATTGTAATAGATGCATGTTACAAAATGGGCATCAAAAATGTTTTGCTGTTCATGATTGATTGACCTATAGTGATACACCTTGAGCATATTTCGAGCTGCCGCTACTTTTTTACTATTTTATCGCAAAAATGCGCTTTATGTTTTGATAATTGTTGTATTGATATCAAGAACAAAATACGCGTTTAAAAAATGCAATTGTTAGCCGAACGAGTCTGGAATTATAAACTAAGTATTATTTCTCGTTTCTCAAAGACCGCATAAAAGATCTTGTTATAAGTACCAAATTTCGTACTGCCTTTACATTTTTACTAAATAAAACGTGCAATAAGTTTTTATAGATTTAGGTTTTGTAAAAAAAATGTTTTGTCTTGTTTTTTACACTTCGCGTTTTATTTTTTTATTTTCAAGTGTTCCTTACATGTTGCAAGCAGTTTGTGATTGTAATTATTGATGAAGTCATAGTATTTTTTTCTGGTCAAGCTTTTATAAGAATATATATGAATTCATATATAATATACATATAATAAATAATATATTTTAATGTTTGTGACAGGTATTACATGTAAGGAAAAGAAAAACACATACGTAATATATGCATTCATTATTACAAACAGAGGTGAAAAATATATGTACGTTATAATAACCAATCCAAAACAAAAAATAAGCACTGGTATGTAAAAAAATATAGGTAATAATACATAAATTACAAATATTATGGTATTAAATTCTGATTTTATGAAAACCAATAAAATCTAAATATAAGATAATTAATGTAAAAATATTAATGATATTATATTTAATTTACTGTTACTCACACTATTCGATTACAAGACCTGCACTGTATTCTCGTGTTGCATTTATTACTGTATTAGATTGTTAGTAATGTATGTATAAATATGAATTCCGTAAAATATATAATTAATGATATATGCATCTACATATATGGATGAATAAAGACTATTAAGAGGTGAAATAAACAACTCTACTGAACTTGAAATCCGTTTTGTATATTTCTTTCTTTCGTCGGCATTGAGTAGTCCTTACCATTTTCATGGACCTCTGTGAATCATTTTAGTACAGACAGTCAGCTATAAATATTCTTCAAAAACAAGTCCAATGATCCAGAGAAGACTGGTCTCGTATCCTACATACTATTTATATCATATGATTGTGTGTTGATGCATTATATTATTGCCCTGCCATCTTTCCATTAACTCCACGATACGATCATAGTAGCAAAAATAAACTAATAGTTTACATGATTTAATATGTCATGAGTAAACTGCAGTTTTACATTGACTTCTTATTTTGATTTTCTTTAAGTGTGTATTATGATATATGCTTTGTCCATTGTATATTATATTGAATTACGCAACACGAATTCCATATCAAAACTGCATAATACAAATTTCTGCACATGCACGTAATGTTTTGATTTAGACAAAAAGTGAAAACTCAGCAGATTTCCATACATCATTAGGGGCTTAATTAATCTTATTGTCTCTCGAACATCTCAATCAACACCTCAAGACATGCAGAAACCTTGCGGACAAAAATCATTCCGATCTTGACTAGTCGAAGATATTGTGTTGCATTGTGTTGTATATCATATTGTTGTGATGAGAAACAGTAATTAATAATAATTATAAAATATGTAGCAACAAATGAATGCTTTTTAATCCTGACGTTTGCAAACACCCGTCTCAAATCGTGTTTGATAGTTGAAGTAGATTGTTGATAAATCATGCATCCAAGCATCTCTGCTTTTTTGTTGTATTAATTTGGCATGACATAATTCATGTCAGACCGTGTAAAGTCGACATGGGGTGAATTGAATTCATGTTTTATCAGCGTATTAACAACAACACCATAGTGTTTATATTGTCATGTCTTGAATTATGCATTGATTCTAAAAGCTGTTGCCGCAACTGCGGCAGTAGCAGAGATGTACGCTTATTATGCATACATAATACATATATGCGTTATTATTACAACTTGAGAGATTTTAAAAAGAGAGCTATCCCTTTTTCTAATTTGTTTCGCTTCTTTCGCTGAACGCGTTCCACTTAACAGGTGGTCGTCAATATCAATATAATGTACGATGAATGCAATCAACATCATCATCCTTTTTTTTGCACTTTTGTCGAAAGGCGCCTTTGTCTCTTCAATAATCTTCATAACATGTCAATGCCAACCAGCTCGATCTGAAGTCAGAGAGTCAGAACTAAGGAACTTTTTATTAATATTATAAAAGTAGGTACAGGGTAGAGAATCATGAAGAAATGGATTTATCAAAGTTGACGTGCATCTCAAAAGCTCTGCGTCCAGGCTATTATTATCCACATATCACAGTCTGGTTTTGCCATTCTCGAGATGTACAAATAACTAATGTGATGTTGTTGCATGCTTTAAAA